>JARBWK010000009.1:101739698-102006029 GCA_030556195.1 Anolis apletophallus
TGACCTGAGGGGCTTCTTTTCCACTTTCATAGATGGTTATCAGCTCCCTCTTTGTGGGAAGTGCTTCTCCAGTTGGTTCTATTCTTGCATGTTGGGGGTGCTCCTGGGTCGCTTCGATCTGCCTCTCTTGCCGCGTCACTATGGATTGATCTGCCTCTCTTGCCGCGTCACTATGGATTCGATCTTCTGCAGATATCTATCTTGAGCTTCCCCCAACCTTCGCAGTTCTGTAAGAATGTCCCCCAAAGTTATCTCTTCCTCCTCTGGTCTCCTTCCCCGCCTTCTCCTTCCTCTCGTTCGCTTCTGAGGTCCATTCATGTAACGCTGCCATAGTTTTGCTGTCAGTTGTGCTTTTCTCTGTTTTACCCTTGAAAGTATGTCTTTTTCTCTCTCCCAAGATGGCGCTCCCGCCAAAAAGNTCTTCTTCCTCTCTGCTCCTGGGGCTATAAGAGCTCATCCGCCATTTTGGCTCCCACCAGCTCTTTTTCTTTTACCCTCTTCCTTTGCCAGGGATAGTTGGCTGCCCCTCTGCGTGGCCTGTTTGCTGAGTTTATAATGCCCTTTTATTGAGAGCCCGATCCCCTTAATGTGGGGGGGCTTCCGTGGGGCTGTTGGGGGCCCCGTTGCTTGCCCACACTCTACCCTTCCGCCTCCAACAGCACCTTCCCAGTGTCGACCGGGCTGCTGTTCCCCGTACTTACGGCCTCCTTCCGCCTCGACTCTTCTGCTGCCTCCTGCCCTCTGCTTAAGGTGGGGGGGAGGGGGGGCGGGCTGGGCTGGCAGTGAGTGCGGGTCACCGCTCGCTACCCGCTTCCCAGCTCGCTCGCCGCAGTGACGGCGGTCCAGGCCCTCTCGATCTCTCCCTCTTGAGGAGGGAGAGATCTTTGGAGCCGCCGAACCTCGTCCGCCGGCTTCGCGCTCTTCTCGGACGCTTCTGTCCGCGAGGAGGGAGGGCGTAGATCGCCCTCCAGCCCGAAAAGCAGGCGACACCCCAGGGAGCCCTAGAGTGCCTGTCCTGCCGCCATCTTCGCCCGGCCGGAAGTCCGAATGTGTCCAGTTTTTTGAAGGCACATACTTGTGCACCGTACAGAAGTTGGGCAATTATTTTAGCTGCAAACACTTTTGTGACAGCTGGGATATATTGGCCTCCCTTGGTGAAATAAAAATTCTTGATGGCTCTACAGGCTCTTTGCACATTATCTGTTGCTGATTTTATCTGTTCGTTCCACCGACCCGAAGAATGGCTTCCTCCTCGGCCTCCTCCGCCTCCCATGGCCATTAGAGCATAATGGGGAGACAATCCATAGGCATCAATAACCGAGACTTTATTATTGTTTACGACCTTTGCTTATACTTTGGGAGACACCCGGGACCGTGTCCCTTTCTGATGACGCAGGAACTCTTTTCCGACTTTTTGCGACGTCTTTGTTCACTTGCATGTGAGTTTACCGCCCGTGATTGCTTTGCATGTATGTAAAGACAGCAGTATTGCGTGTATAGATTATTACAATATATTAGATGTTTAATTTACTGTATTAAGAGTGAACAAGTATATTATCTTTAATTTGGAACCTGAGAATTTAAGTAACATATACTATATGTTACTTGCTTCGTGATTCCCTTCTTGCCTTTGTATTTGGTGGGTCAGCCAGCCCTATTTGTTTCTCTGTATTGAAGCCACCTCTCTCTCAGCACCGATCTCACACCCAGTGACTATCATCTGTTCACTAAATTGAAGGAACACCTTGGTAGAAAACACCATGACAAGGTGAAAATCAAAGTGATGAACTGGTTGAAAAAAGCAGAGGGAAATGTCTATGACACAGGCATCAAAAACTGAATGGTAATTATATGGAAATATAATGTAATACCTATGCTACAATACATGTTAATTTTATTAAAATATATTCATTCTTTGTATTTTTTTAAAAAAAATCTTGTAACCTTACTTTCTGGATAACCCTGGTAGTTACAGTGGCTACTGCACAAAATAAAATCAAGCAATTAAAAATGAAGACAGTAATACAATTAAATGCACATATTGCAGTAACATATAAAACAATTTCATACAGAATCAGAATTGTTCTGATTTTAATCATTGTGAAATCCGATTCAGACCAGAATGAGAATATATTTATATATTCAAATGTGGCATTATTCTGCAGCGCAGTCTTCTTTAACTGCCCCAAGAATCCCTAATGAAATTCTACAATGCACAACATTGGCTTGCCTACAGCCAGTAAATGATGTGTAAATGTGAATTTGAATTTAATATTCATTAACAATATTTGTGTACTACCCAAGAACTGACATTACCTTATTGCTTAACATGTAAAACCATAAAAAAATGAGAAGTGACTTATTTAAACAGAATGTCGAGAAGAACAATAGAAGTTACAGTCAATAAATTCACAATAAAATCACAAGCAACAAAACATTAACACAGCAGAGAGAGAGAGAGAGAGAGAGAGAGAGAGAGAGGTGGGGGAAGAGAAGCACTGGATGGGTTTTAGATTAAAATATCTGGGAAAACAAAAAAGGCTTTCATTTGTCATTGAATAGTCCATAATGAGGATGCAACATCCAAACACATAAGTTTCCCATCCCGAGCTTCACAGTTCTAACTCCTTCAGCACCGTAGCTTTTTACTACCTTAATATTTTCGTATTTAATTTGCCTATATTTCAATGTTAGCTTTTGCTTGAGTTTTTTTATGACTACGAACTACTCTGAATGCATTTGTTGTTGTATAATGTTCCCTATCTGCTCCCTTCTCCATACGTTCACATGAGAGATTGGAAAATGTACTTGTTTGGACTGTAGCTTCCGGTATCCCCCAACCAGCATAATCGTTGGCTATGGGTGAGATGTAGGCATTTGTGAGATGCACCGCATCTTCCATGCTGTTGTTTGTAAAGGAACATCCTTGTTTAGCCACCTTCTAATCACAGTTTCAGTTTTAGAGGGTTGTAGTAACAGCCCTAAAGGAAAACAGCTGGTAGTTCTGGAGGTCAGCCTTAAGAAAATCAATTGAACTGTGTGTTTAAATATTAACCTAAAGAATTTTCTTTTTTTGTATAGTTGGCCTGTCAGATGCATAAAATGTTCATAGTGCAATCGTGCTCAGAGAGAAAGAAGCATTTTGAAAAGGATCAAAAGAAATCCAAGCTGGATGAAATGGATTCTGCTGGCAGGCCCTTTGAAAAAGAGCAGAGACAGGAATCTAGGGCTTCCTTCAATTAATACTATGCTCATTTGGCTACATAAAACCACAGATGGATCCAGCAGCCAATTGTGTCCACCCAAGACCTGGGTGGCCTGTAAACCCCACTGATATTGCTAGATTTCAGCAACAAACCGGGAAACCTATATGTAAGGCAAACATTTTGCTTGTTTTAAATGGCTTGTTGTGGTTTGTGTTTGCAATTCAGTGGCAAACTGTCACCCAAGGCATTTAAAAGCATGGGGAATGCTTGCTTTCGATTGAACATTGGAGGTTTTTTGGGAGGGGTATGGCCCTGAGAGGTGCCCACAATAAGCATGTTACCCACCCCTGTGTTAGAGAGAGGAGGAAAGATGTCAAATATCTATAGCGGGATCTAGGTACAGATTGTGAAAGGCAGGGAAAATCCCCAACTCTGGTATTGTACAGCTGAGCTAACCTTCTCAGTGAACAAAATTTCCGAAAATAACAGAATAAATCATTTGGTAGAATCCCATTAGGAGTTTGAGGTCAGAGGAGGATTCCTAAACCTGCCAGCATCTGTACGTCTACAGACGGAGCCTTATTCTGAGCCTCTTGTACAATCTGTTCTGCCACTTTAAGTAGTGGCTTTAAACTCAGAGGGGGAAAACACAAACCCTTGGATTGCGTCAATACTGGAATGGGCGAGATCACAGGCTTGCTTTAGTCCTCCTTACCACCCCTATTTGATTCTCAGAGTCACCCATTCATTTCACAAAGATGGGGAGGGGAAATGCTGGCTGCGCACAGAAAGATTTGTCCTTCTGGCATCCTACAACTGACCTTCATGAAAGGCCACGCTGGTTAAGGCCATCGTCCACTTGGAAAGGTTAATGAAATGCTGTCCAAATTTAACACTAGTGATGGAGCACCACTACTAATGCATCAAAAATAATAATTAAGAACAAAGAAACAGGCAAATGGACTCCCCCATTAACTGGTTGACATATGGCCCCTGGAGCAGAATATCCTACAAGGAGGCAGGTAACCTGGAAGGAAGCAGCCATGTCTAACATGTAAGGTGGGTAAAGGACAGCATGCTAGAGCAGGGATGCTAATGTTGATGCTTCATTTTCCCTGCATACCAGGTTTTGATTGTCGCATTGGTGAGCTATTTGCTATTACACAGGAGAATGGAGGTATTAATACACAGACAGTCTAACCAGCTGATTTTACTAGCAGATGGCATGAAAGAAAGATTGATCAAAACCTATTACATCGTTTGGTTTTGCTCGCCATGAGCATGGTTCTTAGCTAATCAGAATTATCTGTGTTCATGCCAGAATAATATCCTCTATTAGCTGCAGACTCAAAGGATGTAAACTGTGAGGAGAAAAGTGCAGCTTGAGATTTTTTGCTATTTGTGTGCACACATGCCTGGCAAAGTTCCTTTTTGTGGAGTCCAAGAGGAATGAAATGAAAATACATCATGCAGCCTATGTGGCAATAATTTTATAACAAGGTTCGGAATCATGTCGCCCTCAAGAGTTAAGGACTTCATGTCATAGTAGCCCTAGCCTACATAGCCAATAGTGTAAAATAGAGGGATTTGCAGTCTCAGAATATTTGGAGACCTGCTTGAGTTGCAACACTGCTTTATGAAATATCCTTCTTTGCAGACATTTCTCTGTGTGAAGCTGTCCTTTACTATTAGAAATGTGGTCCACTCCAGGTCTGGCAACAAAGGAGAGTTTGGAACATATAATTGTCCACCATCAATTAAGACCTGGGATAGATGCTTGAGCATATACATAGTATCAAATTTTCTGTTAAGGAAGTAATGCCCAGGTGGAGGCTCCTTCTATGGAGGCTTTTAAACAGAGGCTGAATGGCCATCTGTTGGGGGTGCTTTGAATGAAATTGTCCTGCTTCTTGGCAGGGGATTGGACTGGATGGCCCACGAGGTCTCTTCCAACTCTACAATTCTATGATTAATTAACTGGAGTAGGACCATATTATATTATTCTACGTAGTATTTTTCTGCCTATACAAAAGGAAAGATTAGGGATGCCACTTTCATGGCTTCCTATGTCTTGTGTTCATATTCTGTTTTTTCACTCACAAAAAGCCTCAAGTATCCTCTTATTAAGTTATCAGTGAAAACTCTACCTAACCTGTTGTGTAAGTTCAACCGATTTCTACCTGCTGTGCACTGACATCCAGAACATGTGCATCAATACAAAAATTGTAATAGTTGTCATTTTTTGGGAAATGTATGCTATACTTTTTGCCTTTTAGAGGTTTATTTTTCAAAGATATTTTAAACATTTTAGAATTTTTGATAGCGTTTAATAATTTTATGATGCTCCTAGCTATCAAACAGATTCAGTAAAGTTCCTAATAGGCAGCTTTGGAGTAGAAGAGATGGAAGGAAATTTAGAACATGCCCAGCGTGTTTTCCTGTGCATGCCCCAGATCTCTCCCAAGGGAACAAAATGTAACGACAGCCCCTAATGGTTAAAAGTACGATGGAAGAGGGTGGGGCATTTGGACTAAAACAGCCAGAATCCTCAAACAATGGAATAATGAGAGTGGTAATTCCCCCAAAGAAACTGTTCATCTATGAGTTCTGTGCATCATAGAATAAATATAGACATCATAATCTATACAGATAGATTTCAGGCTGACTACCAAACTCTCTCCCAGTTGTTAAACAATAGGAGTAAAGTAAGGAATCCCACCAAATAAAGTAAGGGAGTAAGAAATTAATGGTTGTTTATAAAGAAAGTGAGTTTAGGTCCATTCTATAAGGAGTAGTATTGTTGCAAAACTTGGTCGAGATACACTGAATGCAACTGATTCCCTGGAATTTATCCAATGGGTACAAATGTGCCTATTCTATATATAACAAATACATTGCTGTAAGAGGTTATTTCAAAATCCTTAGTTCTTAATTTAGATTCATTTAGGGACAGATGGAACACTAAACTGAGAATCAAACTAAAACCTCTGTGTTCAAAAGTTGCATTGCAGTCACATTATCTGAACTGGGTATCTAAATGAGGCTTATATAACCAAAATTATGATTAGGCTATATTGGGCACCAATTTATTTTTTAAACTTTTTATCAAGCATTTGCCAACATGATAAAAGATCAACAGATATATAGACAAGAATAAAAAAGAAAAAAGAAAATATGGTAAAGAGAGAACAAGAGTTGTGAAGAATAGCAAGAAAGGAATTTGCATTTGACCTCCAACTTTTCTAACAATAATTATATGTGTGTGTGTGTGTGCATGCGCGTGCGCACGTGCATGTGTGTGCATGCGCGCATGTGTAATGTTTGTTTGTGGGGACCTCATAACTCAAAAACCACTGGATGAATTGACATGAAAATTTCATGAAAATTTCAAAAAATACAACTATCATGCCATCATTTTTTAAAAAAACCAAATGCAAACACAATACAGTGCATGCTCAAAAAGACTCCTCTGGCCCTGCCCCCTCCTGCACGAGGGAAAGAAACCCACTCATCCGTAAGGGCCTGTCACAGCAAGTGTGAGAGGCACCTCCGAGCAAGTTCCCTCACTGCAGGATCTGGAGAGGAGGCAAGGGAAGCAAAGAGCACCAAGGAGGCCACCTTCCCTCAGCTCAAGGCTATGGAGCCTTCCTCCACTATGCTGGAAGGGTTGGGATCTGGACCAAATTTGGCAAATACCTGACACCTCAAAATTTTAATACTGGTGGGGTCAGGAGGCACTTGGAAGCAGAGGGAAGAGAGCCATGTTTCTCCCCCTCCTGCTGCTCCTCTCTTGCCCAGGGGTTGCAGAGGATGAGTGAGGAAGAGGAGGCAGAGCTGGGTCTGAAAGAAGGAAGGTGGCAACCAGGTGCAGAGGCTCTGGGAAGGGAGGGAGGGAAGGAAGGAAGGGAAAGGAAGTGGAAAGAAGGAAGGTAGGCATGCAGATCCCACCGAGGGGTGCCTCCAAAGATGGCCCTTCACATGTTGCGGGCCGAGAGGAGGAGGAAGAAGAGGAGAAGTTGGAGGCTCTGTCCTCCCCTTCCCTGCTGCTTTTCTCACTGCTTCTGGTGGTCTGCTGTGACCCCATGGCTTGCAAGAGGGGGGGCAGGCGCTTTGCTCCCCCCTCCTTTTTGTGCTGTTTTTGGCACCCTGTCTGCTCCACGGCCCTTTGCTTTCTCTTCCCCTGCGCTGCCTCTTCATGCTGTTTTATTTCCCAAATCATCAGACAAGGCCATAGCAATGCATGGCCAGGCACAGCTAGTATTTATATAAAATAATTGCTGTGACTATGATTACCAGTCATATATTCCTACTGTTTTACCTAATCTAATTATCAACAGTTAACATGTTATTCTTTCTTTGCCAAAAACCAATTAAAGGTTCCTAATCTTTCAAAAATGTCACCAGTGTTTTTTTCTCTGATCAATGTTATTAATTTGTCCATTTCAGCCGAATCCATCAATTTCAGCAGCCAGTCCTCATCATTTGTATGGCTGTATTTTTCCACTTCTGGGTGTACAGTAATCTTTTTGGTCATACGAGTTATATTGTAATAATTTTCCCCTACCAGACCTAGCAGAAGCAGTTCGGATTTCAACTGAACATCAACTATGAAAATGTGAATCTCATTATTTGGCCATTCTAAAAGTCCACCACCTATGATAAAAGGTCTCACCTGTTATTCATATTTCCATCACACATTTTGGACAATTTATTTTTCATTGTTGGGTTCTCTCTGCAAGATTAGTGCTGAACCTGTAAGTGACTGAAAGTCATCCATGTATATCTTTTATGGTTCTGTCAAGTTATTATCTCTTTCTGAACAAGTATCAAAACAATTAATGTACTTAATAAATTATTAACAATAGAAGTTTAATATTTTTTTGAACCATATGCCTAATTCCTAGGATTTGAAAAGGGAAATGATTTGTTAGAATGCTGATAGCTAAATGTATAATTTTATATAATTGGAAACTTCAGAACACCCTTAATATCTGTATTTGGATTCTAGGTCTAACATTGGCCAATTGAGAAATTATATTTTATGAGAAACCAAGTTGCAAACAATTACAGTTTTATCAAACTCAGTGTGGAATAAAAATGACGTGTGTTCATATTCTTGCAGCATACTATACCTTCCAACTATTTGTTTTCCCCTGTGCTTTTTTTATTAGTTTGCAACAAATACATTTTATTAGTTCATAGCTTTAGCTCAACAAAGTGAAGTTATAAGAACATAACTCACTATAGTGCGTGGTTTGAGATGGAGGTTAATAATTTATCTTCAAACATTCAGCAAGTTAATTTGCAAGAAGCAGTAGTAAGGCTAGGTATATTTTAAGATGTTGGACTTAATGGTGTTTCAGCCCCTGCCCCACTTATAACTTTAGACCTATTAAAGACTCCCAATTTTTAATTTATTTGATTTTGACCTGATGTCATAAAACATGGCATTTTTGCCTCATGCCCCATTCCCAATCTGAAACCAAACCAAAAGTAAGTTGAGCCTGGGGGCCCTAATGAAAAATCCCACAAGCCTTTTGCAGTTGCTGGTTTTTGCTTTAGTTGAGAAAACTGAATTGTGTTGCCTTTGACATCCCTTCCAAGCAGTACACATACTGACCTGAGTATTGTGGGAATTACTATCCAAAAGGTAATGTTTCCAAACCGCACAGAAATGTTTGCATTTGGCTAGAATATGAGTAGCTAAAATAAAGTGTTAGCTTATGTCACAGATTTGGGAGCACGGATGGTTTTCCCTACTGACAGATTGTTATTTTGGTTAACAGCATGATAACTTCAATTTTGATGTCAGTAGTCTAATCAGTCACTAAAATTTGCTCAGTGGTTGAGTCTTCCCATTTAACAATTCGGAATGTATTTCAAAAGAGATCTGGTGGTTCCAAGTAGATGGATTATTAATAAAATGAGATTAAAGTCTAGCTGTATCATCAGAGACAAAGATCAAGATATGCTCTTTTTTGGCTACCTATGCTCCAAATCACCAGATGCTCTAGGGCAGTCTTTCTCAACCAGTGTGCCGTGGCACACTAGTGTGCCGTGACGGACCTCCTGCTGTGCCGCGAGAAAAGCTCTCTGCCCCCCTTCCTCCCCCCTCCTGCTGAACACCTGCTGCTTGGGGGAGGAGGAGGAAGGGCCGGGCAGTGGCGAAGAAAAAGAAGAAGGGACCGGGGTGCCGCCTCCTTCGGCCGTTTCCCCAGCCTCCAATCCGCCATAACTCCCACCATGACTCTTGCCCCTCGCTTGCTGAAGCCGCGTGGAGGAGGAGCCCTGCCCACTGAAGCCCGTCCACCGCTTATGCTCCTCCTCTGTAGGAGAGCTGAAGCTGGGGGGAGGGGGCAGGGCATGGCGAGGCCTGTAGGAGAGCTGAAGCTGGGGGGAAGAGACGGGGCATGGCCTGGCTCTGCCCCCTCCCCCGGCTTCAGCACTCCCAGCAGCTGCTCCAGCCTTGAGGGGACAGTGCCAAGCCAGCATTGTGCTGGCTCAGGCACCACTGGCTTGGCACTGCCCTCAAGGCTGGAGCAGCTGCTGGGAGAGGTGAAGCCGGGGTAGGGGGTGAGGCATGGCGCAGCCTGGCTGCGCCCTCCCGGCTTCGGCACTCCCAGCAGCTGCTCCCAGCAGGCCACCATCCCCAGCCGTTCTTTACTGTGTTAGAATGTCATTTTGTGTCATTTTGGTTGGTGGTGTGCCCCCGGATTTTTTTTAATGTTAAAAGTGTGCCGTGGCTCAAAAAAGGTTGAGAAACACTGCTCTAGGGCACTATTGAGTTACTTCAGAATACATGGGGTGGTTGTTGTTTCAATGTATTAGGCACCACTTTCTAAAAGGGAGTCACTGTGATGTAATAGTTTGAGTGTAGGACTAAAACTCTGGAGAGCAATGCTTGAATCACTGCCCAGCCATGAAATCTCTTTGGTGACCTTGAGAAAGCTGCAATCTTTCAACTTGAGGGAGGCAATGGCAAACCTCTTTTGAACATTTTTTGCCAAGAAAACTATGTAAGGATCATCATAGTTCAGAAACAACTTGAAGCCGTACAACAACAGCATTTTTTTCTAAAAACATACTCTCTTCCAATATTGAATATATATCAGTTACAAACAAAAATAAAAACAATATATCTGTAATGGAAAAACCAGTGTTTCTCAACCAGTGTGCCGTGGCACACTAGTGTGCCATGAGCGATCATCAGGTGTGCCGTGGGAAATTGGCACTCCCCCTCCTAGCAGCCCCTCACAGGTTTCAAGAAACAAATTGAACCTCCGCTTGGAAATGGTTTTTTTGGTACTATTTTACTGTATTTTTTAGCCCCCCCCCCCCCCGGAACTGTTTATAACAGCTTCGTGACATCCATAGTTAACTAGAGGCAAGTTTCACTCAGGGTGAAATTTCACAAAGGTCTGGAGAACAAGCTCTATGAGGAGCGGACTGGAAAAACCATTTGATAGTTGTAGTGCAGAAAGTGGCCACTGCATGCAACCAGTCCAATGGCAAATTTAATTTTACAAAAGATGAAGCAACCAACTTAAGGATGAAACCTAATGAAGTGCTCACTAGATGAAATCCTACTTGACAATTTGTTTATACTTCCTCAGTCTGTAAATCAAACGAAAATTCTGCCTTGGCATGATTAAACCTAAAAATAGTTCTCTTCTGTATTTTGTCTTACATTAACAATATTTAGAAGCAAATTGATTTCAGACTTAAAAGATGCTGACACTGGTCTTCAAAATAACCCCAATGAGACAATCTTGAAAAGGCTCTGTGCCAGAAATGGGGATGCAGTAAAGAGAATGGATTAAAAGGAGGTGTGCAGTGTGGAATACAGTACACAGGCAAAGGGGCAAAAGAGGTTGGCTATAAAAAGGACATAAGGTTAATGGGGTATAAAAAAGTGAAATTAACAATCAACTATGAATTCTGCTCATTGGATACCTGTATCTTGACAGCAACAGTGTATGTAGAATTCTAAGCCACTAGATCAACCTTCCTAATTCTGCAACCTCTTAATACAGTTCCTCATGTTGTGGTGACTGCCAAATAGAAAATTATTTTCATTGCTACTTTATAACTGTAATTTTGCTACTGTTATGAATCTGTTAAGTATCCGGTATGCAGCGTGTATTTCCATTCACTGGAACAAATTTGGCACAAATAACCGATATGCCCACATTTGAATACTGGTAGGGTTTGGGGAGTGTTTATTTTGTCATTTGGGAGTTGTAGTTGCTGGGATTTATAGTTGACCTGTAATCAAAGAGCATTGTGTACTCCACCAACAATGGAATTTAACCAAACTTGGCACATAGAACTCCCATGACCAACAGAAAATACTGGAAATGTTTGGTGGACATTGGCCTTGAGTTTTGGAGTTGTAGTTCACCTACATCCAAAGAGAACTATGGACTCAAACAGTGATGGATCTGTATCAATATGCCCAAATGTGATGAATGTGGACCAAACTTGGCACAAATACTCAATATGCCCATGGGGAAAATAGACCTTGTCATTTGGGAGTTGTAGTTGCTGGGATTTGTAGTTCATCTACAATCAAGAAGCATTCTGAATCCCACCAATGATAGAATTGGGCCAAACTTACCACACAGAACCCTCATGGCCAACAGAATATTCTGTGTTTTATGATGATCTGTGATGACCCCTCTGACATTCCCCTCGTCACCCCCCCCCCCCGAGATCCTGAAATGCTGCAGTAGATGTTTTGTTGGTATTGAGAAAACTTGATTTGAAAAGTTATACCTCTTTGAATTTTGAGGGGTGGTTTGAAAGGTTGTGGGGGTAGTAAAAGGGAAAGAGGGTCAACCTTAGAGTTAAGGGTGGTTCCTGGAAGTGTTAGGAGAACAAAGTTGCATAATAAACAGAATGTGCACCAGAAAAAAACAAAACACTGATGAAGTTTCTCATTTGGGGTTTACAACTGTTGACATGCTTTTACCTTAATTTCCTTATGCCAGAGCCTGAAGAAGATACCTTTGGAGCTATGTCTCTCAGAAGCCTTCCAAGCTTCATGGCCGCATGTCATACTAGCTGAAGGAATTTTGGGACCAACCAAAGAAGCAACTGCCTGCTGGACTAACAAAATTTGGAATGCGGTTCTGTGTGTCAAAGTTTGACCCTCCTAATGTTGTTAGACTATGACCCCCATGAGTCTTAGCCAACATAGACAATAGTGAAAATGGTGGCCATTGATAGACCAACATTGGGGAAGCTATGTTTTTCCCGTCTCTGATTTCTGAACAGTTTGTAGTTTGTTAAGAGTGAATGAATGAAGTTTTATGAGGACCTGAGGTAGAAGACTAGTTGGCTCAGTTCTGTACCTCTTGTATAATTTGATACATTGCAATCAGCAGCAAGGACTGTAGAGTGAAATGTTAGCAAAGGTAAGTCAAATGTTAAGTTGTCAAATGTCAAGCGAAATTACAATCAAACTGATAATAAAAATAACCGAATAGTATGGCAAATCTGCTGGTAACCTTGTAGTCATTTGTAGCAAGGAAATTATTGTTGTATGGAAAGGCTAGAGGGCCTAAGTTAATGTGAGAAGGAATGAGGAACATTTTTAAAAATATATTTTTATTGTGTTTTTACAATACATAAACAGGGACAGAGCGTGAGGGAGTATGGAAGGGGGGATAAGAGGAAAAGGTAGGGGAAGGGGAGGTGTGTGTGTGTGTGTGGGGGGGGGGGGGATAAAACAACTTCCCTAAATCCTCCTAAGGGATTATTTTACCTTGTTACAAATGATATTTTCATATATATATCTTATCGTACTTAAATTTACTATGGTGAATTTTAATCCTTTGTTTTGTATATATTCTTTAAAACCAAACCAGTCCGTTTTTTTCTTTTTACCATTTAACTTTTGTGATAGAAAGTCCATTTGAATTACATCAAATATTTTTAGAGTCCATTCTTCTATCTTCTATATTTTGAAATGAATTTTGTTTCCCCCTTTTTTTTGCTAGAGTTAGTCGTGCACAAGTGCTTAGTAAAAAAACATTTTGTCTGGATTCTCATTTAAGATTGATATTGACATTCCTAGTAGGTAGTTCTGAGGGTCCAGTTTGAATTTGGTCTTCAATATTTTCTGAGTTTCTCGATGTATCCCTTTCCAGTATTCGTATATCTTTTTGCAGCCCCACCACTGGTGATAATATATGCCCTATTCTTTGTTGCATTTCCAACATTTGTTAGATTTTTTTGGGTTAAATTTGGCAAGTTTATCCGGAGAGAGATGCTATCTGTATTGCATCTTTATCCAGTTATCACATACAGTATATCTGTGACTATGATGTATTTTAGTTTTTTAGTCCATATTTCTTTCCATTGATGAAGTAGGATATTGTGACCTAGATCCTGTGCCCATTTTATTTGGCATTCTTTGACTTGTTCTTCTTTGGTTGCCCATTTCAATCGTTGTTTATATAGTATGCTTATAATTTTTTTCTTCTCTTTCATCACCTGGTCCCAGAAGTCATTCTCCTCCATGAATCCTAATTTTCTATCTTCTGTATCCTTGGTGAATCTGATGATGGAACCAGGAAATTTTCTGGTGTGTTTGTCTTAATTCTTCTATTGTTTCAATATCCCAGTTGTTATTGTTTGTCTTCTTAAGAGTCTGTTTATATGTTAACCAATTGTAATCTGTTAACTCTCTTTTGTGAAAGGCCTCTGTTGGTGATATCCATAATGGGGTTCTCTTGAATAATCTATATTTGTAGTTTTCCCAAATTTGTATTAGGGCTGACCTTATAAAGTGGTGACTGAAGTTTTTTTCTATTTTTCTCTTATACCAAAGGTATCCATGCCAACCTGTACAGAGGTCATGTCCCTCCAATGTTAGTAAGTTGTGATTTGTTAATAGGGTCCATTCCTTTATTGCTACTAAGTTACAAGCTTCATAGTATAATTTGAGATCTGGTAATCCTAATCCTCCTCTTTTTTCATCTGATAGTAATTTAATTTAATTCTCGGTTTTGTTTTTCCATATAAATTTTGTTATATCCGAATTCCATTTTTTGAAGAGAAAATCATTTCTAATTATTGGTAATGGCTGAAACAGAACTAAAAGTTGTGGCAATATACTAATTTTGATTGTTGCTACCCTTCCTAGTAACAAGATATTTTGGTACTTCCAGTTTTCTAGATCTTTTTGTATTTTTTCCAGAGTTGTTCATAGCTATTTTTGATTAGTTGAGTGGAATGAGGAACATTTGACCTGCTGGATAATTTGAGACTACAACTCATGTAGTCTCTTATCCTTAACCATGCTGCTTGGGAGCTGTGGGATGTTGAAGTCCAAAGCATCTAGACCAGGGGTGGGCAATTATTTTTTCCATGGGGCCACACGAGAACCAAAAAATATTATGGAGGGCTGCACCTAAAGGCTGAACTACATTCTACATAATATCAATATGCCCAAATGTGAACACTTGTGGAATTTGGGGGAAATAGAGCTTGACAATTGGGAATTGTAGTTGCTGGAATTTATATACCCACAACCAAAGAGCATCCTGAAATTGAGCAACAATGGAATTGAACCAAACTTGACACACTGAATTCTCATGAGACCAACAGAAAGTACTGAAAGGGTTTGCTGAGCATTGACCTTGAGTTTGGAAGTTGTAGTTCACCTACATCCAGAGAGCACTGGGGACTCAAATAATAATGGATCTGGACCAAACTTGGCATGAATCCTTAATATGCCAAAATGTGAACACTGGGGAAATTTGAGGAAAATAGACATTTAGGAGTTGGAGTTGCTGGGATGTATAGTTCACTTACATTAAGGAGTAGAGTTCTGCCATGCCAGTAGGCGGCGGCTGGTGAGGAGGGCAGCCAGGAAGCGCTCCAGGGCTTCCACCTCGTGATGCAGCCTCTTCCCTCCCTCAAAGCCACTTGCCAGGCCCTACCCCTCACCTGCAAGCAATGGAAGAGGCAGAAGAGAAGGGAGGGGGAAAAGAGCACGGGGCAGAAGAGAAGAGAGGGGGAAAGAATGTGAGGCAGAAGAGAAGGGAGGGGGAAAAGAGCGCGAGGCAGAAGAGAAGGGAGGGAGGAAAGAGCATGAGGCAGAAGAGAAGGGGGAAGAGCGCGAGGCAGAAGAGAGGGAGGGGAGAGTGCAAGGTGGGGGGAGCGCACGAGGCGGAAGGGAAGGGAGGAGGAGAGCAAAGGCATGCTCTGCAGCGGTGCTTGCTCCTGGCCTCCTCCTCTTCTCCCCCCTCTCTTCACCTCCGTTGGCCCCTCTGCTTGCCTGTCTGCCTGCCTCCCGGGGCCCTTACATGGGCTGGTCAGAATTGGCTGGCAGGCCACATGTGGCCTGCGGGCTGTGAAATGCCCAGGTCTGATCTAGATGCTAGAAGGCCAGCAGTTCCAAACTCTGGTATAAAACATCAGTTCAAGAAGTTGATATTTGGTATACTTGAATAAGAAGATTTGTAACTGTTTGCTTGGGTGCAACTACACTGCAGACTTAATGCTGATTGACACCACTTTAACTGTCATGATTTTATGCTATGGAATCCTGTTGAGGCACTAGCATTCTTTGGCAGAGAATGCTAAAGTCCTTGTAACAATACAGCTCCAATGATTCCATAGTAATGAGCCATGACAATTAAAGTGATGCCAAAGTGTATCAATTTTACAGTGTGGATGCACCCCTTGTGTTCAGGTGGCCAAGAACTGTTTGTTCTACTTGCAGTGAGTAGTCATGGGAAAATACTAGGTGTTGCTTTGATCATAGCTTTGAGTCGCTCTATGTGTTTGAAAGGGCCTGCATGAATAGTATTCTGTGCTCCCAAATCCAGCTCACGTTCTGTGCAGAGTTTGATGGAGTTCCTGTTTTTGGACTATAGCTCTCAGATTCTCTTAGCTAGCATACTTGCTTGGGGAATTTTTGTTTGGTAAAACTCCAAGGACCTCAAACTGTATCTGGACAACAAAAATGTATTGCCATTCCCAGAAACCCTGAAATAGCATGGTCACTGGGATATGTAGACCAAAAGGAAGACCCTCAACAATGTAACTTTCCAAGCTCTTACTGGGGAAAAACTGTGGGCCGTGTAGCAAGGAAAGGAGCACCCAGTTTCATGAAGAGGTATGCCTCATTGTCTTAGGTAAGTATCAGAAACAGATATGTTTTCAGTTTTATGGCAGAGTTGTATGGATTTCTCAGGAGAAAGAAAATCCGATGCAGAAAGGGTAGGCGTTTTATTCCGTTCGTATTTTGAAGTGAAGTGGCCTGATCTTCACCTTCTGGAATTATGTGCAGATTGGAACCCACTTATTGTTTGAATTTTCCAGGTTTCCTAATTTTGCAGTACAAAAGGGTAAAAACAGTACAAAAGGTCAATGTATATTTCAGAGCAAAATCTATTCTTGTCAAATGATACATGCAAAAAAATGTGTCAAAGTCTGCATTTTGGTGCATTTTTAAAGAAACATAATGGAGAATAAATGGGAAAAAAGGATGAATCTATGGAGGAACATATGTGAAAATATCAGAGATCAGAAAAAGTCTGATCCTTCCACCCTCTAAATTGAAATGTTAAGTAAAGAAGAATTTAAATCCATTATAATAGAAAGCTGATACAGGATGATAAAACATCCATTCTTGTTTTCCTAACAAATATTCCATTTTTGTGGGAACAATTAACAATAGCATTTTCATTGTTTTGTTGTTTCATGAAAATGGGAAGGATGTTTGTTTCCTGTGTTGACGGCAGCTTGTTTTCCCTGATTTATTTGTTTTGTGATGGTGGTAGAGAGGGCTTAGCATAAGGAAGATGCTTTGTGAGCTCGTTGTTATGCTGAGCTTGTCGTGACGACCATGTAATTAACGTACATTATGCAATCAGGCTACTTTTCATACCTTTTCAATCGTTATTTGCATCTGTGGCACATCTATAAACACCTGTATTTTACTGCTTCCAAGTTATGAAAGGCATGTCGTATTGTTAAATGCCTCTTGGGATTCCCCCGTTGAAATATGAGCTATTACGGGAGTCCTTTGTAATGTTACACCTGTTTTCACGGTTGTTGGGAAACGGTTCATAATAACATAAAAAGAGTTCTGTTGAATTGGAATGAGGGCCTATTTAATCCAATAACCTTTTCACAGTGGCCAACCATTTATCTGCTGGAGACTTCTAGCAGGATGAAATTTCAGCTGGAAGTTCCATCTCACATTTGCCAGTAACTGATCCATGGAGGTATATTGCCTCTGATACTGATGTGGTATGCAGCCATCCTGGCTAGTAGCTAGCTAGCTAGCTATGGCTTTGATTTCCATAAATTATCTGCTTTCATTTGAAAGCTGTCCAATCCAAGTTGATAACTATCATTGTACCTCGAAGCAGTAAATTCAAAGTTTATCCATTCTGAAACTCCCAACAATGCAGCTTCAGCAAATACCCTTAAATGAGGGGTCCCCAAACCAAGGCCTACGGGCTGGATGTGCCCCTCCAAGGTCATCCACCTGACCCCTGTCCTACACTTTAGACTTAAGGTGGCCCTAAATCTGAAATGACTTGAAGGCATACAAGAACAGCAATCGTAATTAACTTGATGATCTCATCGGCCAAAAGCAGGCCCACACTTTCCATTGAAATTCTGGTAAGTTAATTTTGTTCTTTCATGTTTTTTGTACTGCAAATAAGATATTTGCAATGTACATAGGAATTCATTCACCCCCCCCCAATTATAGCCTGCCCCAATAGGAATCATGAAATAGCCCTCTGTTTCAAAAGCTTGACCCCTGCCCTAATTCTAGTATGAAAGAGGGAAATACTTCCAGAGTTATTTTAAAGGACTAAGGTTCAACTTTTGTAATCTGAAACCACCCATGGGAAATATGTGGCATTCAGTATGTTTCTGGATGACAATTCACATCAACCACAACTAGCTTAGTGAAGGATGATAGGAGATATAAACCAACAATATTTGATCAATAGGTATTCTCTGCTCTTCCTAGAACAGTAATTCAAAGTTCTTTTCCTTATCAGCTTGCTTTCTGGGAATCCCTGCATGCCTGCCAAGTATACCTACCAAATGCCAACCATTATAAGAACATAGATATTTGCCCAACTTGTTGGGATTCTTCAGTGGTGAAAGTGGTGAAAACATACTGTATACTTAGACCAGTGGTTCCCAACCTTTTTTTGACCAGGGACCCCTTTGATCAGGGACCACTTGACCAGGGACTACTTTGACTCTCCAACGTTAGTACCAAAAGGGTTACGAATCAGTTTTTGGACAACTTTAGATTCGGTTTGGGGTACTGATTCAGAAAATTGCACTGGATCAGCTCTAGTTTCTGATACAGAACATATGTCATGGTCAGCGACATGGAAGGAATGGCAGGCAGCACAAATGGTAGGTTACATACCTGTGACCATCTTTCTTCGAGTGGAGCTCTGTGAATCCACACTTATGAAGTTTGCGCGCCAGCGCGGGCTTCCAACGGAAACTTTCCCAGTTTGAAAAGTTTTGGCGGTAGCTCCGCCAGCCGGCCCGGAGAGGGCATAAAAGGCGCCTCCATGCGCCCACCCCATTCCTACGCCACAATTGCAACTAGGAACGGTGGTTTGAGATAGAGGGACGGCCGGGGCGGGTTCGTGTGGATTCACAGGCTCCACTCGAAGAAAGATGGTCACAGGTATGTAACCTACCATTCTTCTTCGAGGGCTCTGTGAATGCACACTTATGAAGACTTACCGAGCTAAGGTAAAGGAGGTGGGAACAAACCAGCCAATTTTGAATAACCGAACAGGTTTATTGCAACCAGCAATATGAATAAATAACATTATCAACAGTGAAATAAATAAGAGTGGCAGGCATGCTCCCACGCAGGCCTCACAACAGTAAGTGCAACAAGCACCATTCATGTCAGGCACGCAGGCCTCACAGTATAAGTGCACCATAGGTGCAACATAGAACCCTAGGGCCCGGGACACGGCACACTTAGCCCCTCTACAACGGTAGAGAGGTCTGATCGACCCAAGAACTGTCAATCCAAGCGTTAGAGAGGGAAAAAACAGGGTAGACTGTTAGATGTTATCCCTGCAGGCCCTTGGGAGTGAGGATCGCTCGACCAAAAGCCGGCTCCCTTCCAAATAGGGTGTCTACCCGGTAGTGGGATGTGAAGGTGGAGGGGTTGGCCCAGATGGCCGCCCTACAAATTGAATCCAGAGGGATCCCCTGGAGGAAGGCTGTCGACGTGGCCACTGCTCTAGTTGAGCGGCCCTTAACTCTAGAAGGGCACGGTTGACGGGCTATCTGATAGCACAACTCAACCAGGGAAGCCACCCAATTAGACAGCCTCTGAGACGACACCGGCAAGCCCAGCTTGTCGGTGGCGTAGGAGACGAAAAGTCTGGTCGACCGTCGGTAGTCTGCCGACCTGCCCTTGTAGACCCAGAGTGCTTTCCTGACATTGAGGGCTCTGAGGGTCGACTCGTTCTCTCCAGACCGAGAGGGCACCAGGTCTGGAAGTACAATGTCAGTGTTTAAATGGAACGGGGACACCACCTTAGGAAGGAAAGTGATGTCCGTCTGCAAGATGGCCCTGTCCGCCAGGAACAGCAGGTAGCGCTCGTCCACATGCAGCGCCGCCAGCTTGGAGGGTCGACGCGCCGAAGCAATGGTGACCAGGAATGCCACCTTCCAGGAAAGGAGGCGTTGGTCGATGGACGATAACGGCTCGAACGGTGGGGCCGCAAGGCAGGACAGCACCAGGTCAAGGTTCCAGCCGGGCGTCGGTGGATGCACGGGAGGGCGGGTGTTGTTTACCCTTCTGAGGAATCTTGACCATCGGGCACTGGAACAGCGAAGGACCACCCCTCTGCTGATTGTGCCAGGGGAGCGCCGCCAGGTGGGTCTTCACCGAAGACGTGGACAGTCCTCTGTCGACCAGTCCGGCCAGGAAGTCAAGGACCGCCGGAACCGAGAGCGGGAAGACGGCGCTGGAATGGGCAGTCTGGAACTTGGCGAAGCGGGCGATGCAAGCTGAGTACGCCTTCGATGTCGCCAGTTTGTGGGCTGCAGCCAGGATCGCCACTACGGCCGGTGAGACGTCCAGCGCCGGGAGATCCTCCATGCCGTCAAGTGCAAGGACGGGAGGTCCGGGTGTAGAAGCAACCCCTTCTCCCGAGTCAGAAGATCTGGTCGGCGAGAGGGAGATGGATGGAACTCCCCGGCCAGGTGTAGCAGGGTCGGGAACCAGACCTGCCTCGGCCAGTAGGGAGCGATGAGGATGCAGTCGGTCCCCGATAGCTGGATCTTCTCGATGATGCGGAGAAGAAGCGGGAACGGCGGGAAGAGGTAGAAGAATCCCGTCGTCCAATCGAGCAGTTGTGCGTCCCCGAGGCATCCCCGGTGAGCATCCGGGGCAAGCCGGGCACCGAAAACTGGCAGTTGGCTGTTTTCCGGTGATGCGAATAGATCTGCGTCTGGGAATCCCCATCGCTGGAAGACACGGTGGAGTTCCTCCGGATGCAGCATCCATTCGTGGGACGACCAGCTGGTTCTGCTGAGAGAGTCCGCCCTGAAGTTCTCGACTCTCGGGAGATGGACGGCCTTGGGGTCACTTGGTGACGAACACACCACTCCCATAAGCTCTGGGCTAGGGCCAGGAGCCTTCTCGAGCCTGTTCCAGCCTTGCTTGTTGACGTAGTACATGGCCACTATGTTGTCTGTCCTGACCAGTACCACGCGTCCCTTGACAAGGGGGGCGAAGGCCCAAAGAGTCTTGGCTATAGCCAGGAGCTCGAGGTAATTGATGTGGTGGAGCCTCTCCACCGCCGACCATTGGCCATTGATCGACAGACTCTCTGTGTGGCCTCCCCAGGCAAGCAGCGACGCATCGGTCGTTAGCGTGATGGATGGGGTCAGCATGTGGAATGGCACCCCTAGGCACACGTTGGCGCTGGAAGTCCACCACCGGAGGGAGTCCTTGACCTTTTCCGGAAGGGAGAGCCTCTTTGAGTGGTGCTCCCTGACTGGATCGAAGTGGTCGAGAAACCAACGTTGCAGTGGTCTGAAGTGTAGTCTCGCCAGTGGGGTGACGGCCACTGTGGATGCCATGTGGCCCAGTGTGACTTGGACCTGCTTCGCCGTGATGTAAGGCCGGGTGCAGCTGTTCACTTCTTGCCGGCGCCTGAAATCTGACCTCTGGCAGATAGGCGAGCTGATCGATGGAGTCGAACATTGTCCCGATGAACTTTATGGTCGTGCATGGGACCAACTGTGACTTCTCCTCGTTGAAGCGTAGGCCTAACGATGAGAGTAGTTGAAGCGTCGCCGTGACCTGTTGTTGTAGCAGTTCCGGGGACTGAGCCGCCAGCAGCCAGTCATCTAGGTAAGGGAAAATCCGGATTTTTCCCCTTCTCAAGTGCGCAGCCACGACCGACATGCACTTGGAGAACGTTCAAGGAGCCGTCCCGAGGCCGAAGGGAACGACGTTGAAATGGTACGCCCTTCCGGCCACCTTGAAGATTAGGAACCGTCGATGGGCAGGTCTGATCGAGACGTGGAAGTATGCGTCCCGGAGGTCGATCGAGGCGAAGTAGTCGCCTGCCCGGAGAAGAGGGAGGATGGACGACACTGACACCATCCTGAATTTCCTCGGCGAACGTGCGCGTTTAGGTCTCTGAGGTCCAGGATGGGTCGCAGGGAACCGTCTGGCTTCGATGCGGTGAAGTACCGTGAGAAGAATGCCTCTCTTTCCTTGCTCTGCGGAAGCGGTGACACTGCTCCCTTTTGAAGCAAGCTGTCGACCTCCTTCAAGATCACCTCGGACGGCTCCGTCTCGACGATGAACCCTGTTGGCGGGAGCTCGTCGAATTCCAAGGCATAGCCGTCTTCGACAATCCGGAGAACCCATGCATCTGAGGTGATGCGTCGCCAAGCACCGATGAAGCGGGTCAGGCGGTCTCCGAACGGCGGGTGAGATGGTGGAGGTCGAGGGCTGGGAAGAGGCATGGTGGTGGCAGCGGTACCTAGCGAGGAGGCGGTGTCGTCCTTCGCCCCGTCAAACACGGCGTTTGGAATGTCCATTGCCGTTGTTCTGACGCGGCCTCGACTTGTTGCCTTGGCGGGGCCGGTTGTTCTGCTGCTGCTGCTGCTGCCTCGGCTGCTGTTGTTGTTGCTGCTGCGGGGCCGAGTATGGTCGTGGGGACTGGAATTTCGCCCGTTGGTAGTACCGGGTCCTGGGCTGTGCTGGTGGTCGATCCAACTTGGCCGTCAGGACCTTGAAGTCGTGATTGGCCTTCAGCTTGTCATCCGTGCCTGCACAGAAGAGTCCCTGGGCATCGAACGGCAAGTCCTCGATGGTCTTCTTCGAGTTGGAAGACAACCCTGAAGATTTCAGCCACGCGTGTCTGCGGATGGCGACACCGTGGGCCAGCAGCTTTCCTGAGGTGTCCCCCGTGTGGCGGGACATCAGGATCTGGTGGTGTGCCAGCGCCTGCGCTTCCTGCGAGATGGAGGCCAATGCAGTCTGCTGTTCCTGGGAGAGATCCTGATGGTAGGCTCCCATGCACGCCCCGTAATTCGCCATCTTTGTTAGCAGGAGCCCGGCTCGGTAGATTTTTCTACCGACTGTGTCGAATCTCTTCCCTTCTTGGTCAGAGGGGGCTGTAGACTCTCTGCCTGAAGACTGGGAGGAGGTGACGATCATCGAGTTGGGTGTTGGATGATCGTGCAGCCATTCCTTCTCCCTCTCGTCGATCTTGTACCACGCCTCGATATGCCCGGACGTGGGTGGGATGGACGACGGGGTCTTCCATGACGTTTTCACCCCCTCTTCCAGGGGTTCCAGCATGGGAAGATGTGGCTGGGCAGCGTCCTCGACCTGAACTCTGCTGAAGACGGGGCAGGCGCTGGCTCTTCTGGGAACATATGTTTCTATGCCCAGAGCTCTTGCCATTCGACCCACTTGGTCGCCGAAGGCTCTTGCGGAGTCTGTCGGCGACGAGGATGGCTCCAACTCACAGCCTCTGTGGGAAGGTGTTCGGTCCATGGCGACCGACAGGATGGACCCCGACATCACCGATCGCGGGGCCTCGCCTTCCTCGACCTCGTCTTCCAACAGCGGTCGAACCACTTCCGGTACCACCGGAAGTGGGGACGTTGGTGGCTCTCTCGACGTAGATGGGACCGCGGTCACCACCGTCGATGCAGGGGGAGGCTTCTTAGCAGCCGGGGCCATGGCAAGCCTTGTTGTTTGCCTGCCCTTCTCGGGTGACGTCACGAACAATTGTCGGACCGAGGGCTGACCCGGGGGGACTCTGACGACAGTCTGAACCGAGTCTCCCGGTGAGATGGTCTGCTGCTCTACCCCTGTCTCCACAGCGAGAACAGGGGCAGGCGGGGAATCAGGGCAGGACGCCGATGATGATGACGTCAGAGTCCTGCGTCTCTTCGGAGACGGGGGTCTCGAGGCTCCGGCCTCCAGAGACTTGCCCCGAGTCACAGGAACCAGGCCTCTGGTCTGGGCTCTACGGGCTTCCTCACTCGACCTCCGGAACGCTATTTCCATAGCTCTGTTGGAGGGAGTCTTCGAAATGGCCGACCTCTGGGAGAGGCCCGACGCCATTGAGCTCGTCGACGAGCGGCGAGGTGGAGGCAGCTGAACCGTTTCTGTCGTCACGGTGCAGGGCCTCTTTGGCGCCGAAGTCTTCGAGGAGACAGACTTCGTGCCCTTCTCCTTCCGTGGACGCTTCTTCCCGGCCGGGTGAGCGGTCGACACGGCGGGGGCCGGAGCAGCCGCCCCGGTCCCCAAGGAGGTAGATGGGACAGCCGTCGCCATCTCTGGAGGGCAGAGAGCACGCTCCGTCAGGTAGGCCTGAAGCCTCCGGGCTCTCGCTCTTCTGGTGTGCGACGAGAAGGCCTGGCAGTGTCGGCAGACAGGAACCACGTGCCCCACTCCGAGACACCGAAGGCACTTCGAGTGACCGTCGCAGTCTGGGATCTTGCTACCGCAGGATAAACACTTTTTGAAGCTGGTTGTGGACATACTATGCTCACACAACCAGCCGTATTTCCGATGTTGCCCAAGTGGCGGAAAACAAAGGAATGGGGTGGGCGCGCATGGAGGCGCCTTTTATGCCCTCCGGGCCGGCTGGGTGGAGCTACCGCCAAAACTTTTCAAACTGGAAAAGTTTCCGTTGGAAGCCCGCGCTGGCGCGCAAACTTCATAAGTGTGCATTCACAGAGCCCTCGAAGAAGAAAATAAAATAAAGAGGAAGGAGGACCAGATTTTCATCCTCGCGGACCACCCCACTGACTTAGACTCAATAATGATATCTGTAGCTGTTCTAGGAGACAAAACGGTTGTTTTCAGATTCAGTTTTGTGTCATTTTGGTCTCACAACTGTTCATGGAAGCCCAGATCGCTGCTGTTAGTAAGCAAGCCTTTTTCCACCTTGGACAGGCAAGACAACTGGCACCTTGCCTCTCTGAGGAAGCCTTGACTACAGTCATCCATGTGACAGTTACATCTAGGCTAGATTATTGTAACGCCTTGTGTCAGATGCCGATTCCCGCGGCCCTGAAACTGGCCGGTGGGATCTGGGATCTGACGTAGCCTAAACAATGGACATCTGGCTGGCTGGGATCTGGGAACGGAGCGATACCCATGGGAAAGGCGGGAGGGGGGTTTGTCACGGGTGTGTGTTGGTATAAAAGCTGTGTGTTGGTGGTGGGAAGCACTTCTGGTTTTACAAGTGTTGATCCTTTAATAAATTTGGTTGGACCGTTCGGAGGACTCAGTGTGATTCATCTTATGCATTAAAGTGGCCTCACAGCCTTGTATGTCGGTCTTCCCCTGTCGACTACTTGGAGGATCCGCATTATTCAGAATGCGGCAGCCAAAGGCACCTCTGAGATGCCACATAACTCCAACTCTACTTCATCTCCACTGGCTTCCAACAGAATCCCAAGCCCTGTATAAGCTGTTGGTTCTGACCTTCAAGGCACTTTATGGCCAGGGGCCGGCATACCTCAGAGATCGTCTCTCTCCTCTCCACTGCCAGTGGTCGCCAAAACTTCTCCAACTAGACTTACTGCATGTCCTGGGCCCCAAGGAAGTACGCCTCGAGTCCATGAGATGCAGGGCCTTCTCCATCTCTGCCCCTGCCCTGTAGACCTCTTTGTCTCCCCACATGAGGGCCATGTGTGACTTGAGGCCCTTTGCTCAGGTGCTTAAGACTTGGTTTTTTAGCAGAGCTTTTAACGTTTAATACAGTCTGCATGGTTACTGCTGTACGTTCTTATGCAATGTTTTATGTAAATCGCCTGGAGCATTTAATGGAGGGCAATTAATAAGTGAGAAATTGAATTGAATTGAATAA
Source organism: Anolis apletophallus (assembly GCA_030556195.1). Lineage (NCBI taxonomy): Eukaryota > Metazoa > Chordata > Lepidosauria > Squamata > Anolidae > Anolis > Anolis apletophallus. Next base: position 101,765,287 of record JARBWK010000009.1, read on the forward strand.
TGCAGGGATAAATGTGATTGTGCTTATGTTACCAAAGAGTATTTAAGACAAGCTTGAGCAAACTCCTTTTGCAGGTTGGTGATCGTTCCAAATGGAACATAGTGAAGATATTCATACTTGCATTCTCTTTCATTTTTCTGTCCCCCCCCGGTGATTTCCTGCTCTCCTATAGGCACAAACAGTACCTCTACCTGGGCGGCACATTGCCTATCTATGATTTAATTGTTTTGTTACTTTATCCTATCTTTCTCCTGATATAGGGCCTCAAGTGCAAGTGTGTGTGCACCTTTAAGTTGTCAGTTGACTTATGGCAAACCTCTGAAATACAGGTTGAACATCCCTTTTTTGGAATTCCAAAACCTGAAATACTCCAGAATCTAAAATGTTCCACCTGAATGACTGAGATCGTGACACCTTTGCTTCTTTTGATTTAGTGTACACTAACTTTGTTTTATGCACAAAAATATTTTTTAAAGAGTGTGCATAAATTACCTTCAGGCTATGTGTGTAATGTGTATGTGAAACATAAATTGATTTTGAATTTAGAGTTGGGTTCCATGTCTCTATTATGTATATATGTGGATATACAGGTATTACAAAATCTGAAAAACAAAACAAAAAACAAAGCTTGACTGATTCTAAGCATTTCAGATAAAAATACTCCACTTGTATAGCTTACAGTAGCTTGTATTAATTGGCACTCTCCCATCCAAGTCTTAAGCAGCGTTGGCCCTACTTAACTGAACTTCTAAGATCAGTTAGGATCTAGTGCAGTGGTTTTCAACCTGTGCGTCCCCAGATGTTTTGGCCTTCAACTCCCAGAAATCCTAACAGTTGGTAAACTGGCTGGGATTTCTAAGAGTTGAAGATCAAAACACCTGGGGATCCACAGATTGGGAACCACTGATATAGTGCCTTTACGATATTTAAGCATCTGTGTTTTAGAGAGAGGTAAATAAGGCTCCTCCTCTGCCCATAACAGGCTCAGGTGACTGATCAAGTTGCTAAAACACCAGTAAACCCATGGAGGAAAGATGTTTGTGTGTGTTGTGAAATGGAGACACATTTCAGTTCTGCTGCTAGACCTAGGTTTCATTTGAAGATGAGTGTGGCCTCTACTTGAGAGAAACTTGTATTCCACACTGCAGTAAGTGTTAAGTACAGAGCTCTCTTAAGTGCCCTCTTCCTGACACAGCAGTCGCAACTGGAGTAGCTGCCACAGTGTCAACATATCAGGGTTGAGTGACAAACGAAGGAAGCTGGTTGTATGTGTTGGTTGCATTCTGTGTGGTGCTAGGTCTATGTACTGTTCTTGTTCTCTGAAGTACTCTCTTTCATTCTCTCTCTTCCCTCTCCAGTCTGCATTATTTAAGGAGCGTAATGCAAAAGAGATGTTACGGAAGAATGTGAGGAAGGGGAGCTAATGTAGGTGAAACAGGGTTCGAAATGGAGGGGAGGGGAAGCTACTAGTTTAATAGACCTAATTTCTCCTCCAGAAAAGTACATCATGCAATGCCTCTTAAAGTTAATGCGACCGGGGGAGAGTCTCTCGAGCTTAATTAAATGGAAAGGGAGTCGATGTGGATGTTGGCACAGCAGGAAATTTGGGAGGTTTCTTCAGTTGCTCTCTCTGTGCTTCCTCTTTTGATCAAGTGGAGACACATCTTCACAAAGAGGACAGAAGCAGGCACACATTTGCATAGAGTTTTCATGTGCTGATTTATATGTTTAGATGCAAATTTAGAAATGATTACGACCTTTTAAATCAGGGAGGGACAACTTCCCTAATTTAAATTTGACAGACAAGATTTAGTGTGGGCTGCCCCCCTGCTGAAAATGCCTTTTGGGTTCCTCCTCCTAAAACACAGAGCCAATAATTAAAACAGATGTGGACTAAAGGAGCCCTTCAAACAGAAAATGAAACAGCCCTTCAAACAGAAGCAGCCCTTCAAACTGAAACTACAGAGATTCCAAAGTCCCTATTTGGCTATATCTTTCTAACAAAAAAGAAATATACAGTATACTTTTATGTTTAAACTTTTAATATAATATATTTTTCACCAGGCTTTTTAAAAAAAAGCATGCAGGAAAAAGGGCAATGCAATGATGATGTCAGAGTAATGTCTGTATATCTTTGAAGAATGTATGGGGAAAGAATATGGTAATTTAGGTTCATCATTCCATAAGCTCAATGGCTTTGTGCTCACTGGGAGCAACATAGAAGTCCAGTAACATTTGGCCTACTATTTAAGAATGTGTGTTTGTGTGTGTGAGAGAGATCTCCTTCACACACAATGGCACTACCTTCCCTTGGTAGTGGGAATTGAGACAAGAGGCCATGCTGCAGGTAGCAGTGCTGTTTGTGGAGATCCTAGATCAAACAGGCTTTTGCTCAATATCCCAAACATCTATTAGGCAGCAGCAGTAGCAGTTCAGGGATGTCTCAGAGATGATGGCTGAAGGATGTCTCAGACACAATGGCACTGATACCACATCCAACATTTGTTAGTACTATACAGACGGATGCACCATTTCTGAATGTCTTTCCCCATGAGAACCTATCATGAGATGATGAAACAAAAGGTAGTGCAGAGAGAAAGGCACTCAATGAGCTGGGTTTGGTTCCATCTGAACTGGGGTACAGCAGAGGATTACTTTGAGGAGTATTATGCCAAACAACACAACTGCATTGAAGCCAAAAGGACGTTAAGCCCTTGATGTGCTCTAAGAGGAAAGGAAAGTCCAAAGCACAAAGCACAATGGATATTATAAGAATATTGAATGTGAGAAGAATGAATCATTTGATAATAACCCGCACAAACATTTGCAAAATCACACCTGTATCCATCCATCCAGTGTGAAGTTCAAGACACTTTTTGAAGGTGGAGAGCAGTGAGTCTCTATACTGTCAGGACTGCAGATAAATTTGGGCACTGGTTCAGGCTGTACTTGGTAAAGAAAGACATGCCATCTATCATCAAGAGAATATACACATTGCAACTTGCATGTAAATGTGGGCAATTGAAGGACTCATCAGAAAGGTTACTTGTGGAACAAAGTTCAAATAAATTTTCTATAACGAGATATGTTTGTTAAAATAATGGTTTTAGGAAGGTTGGGTAGAGCTACTGTTCCACTTTAATTGTCATAGCAACATCATATGGGATCTTGGAACTTGCAGTTTAAACTACATACCCCAGAATTCCCCAGGGTGCAGTTATAGCAGTGCCGTAATAATGGTAACTCTCAATGTGTGTACCACAGTCTGGTTCTCTCTCTCTCTCTGTCTCTCTCTCTCTCTCTCTCACACACACACACACACTTGGTTTTTCTATGTGTGATCATAGTCGCCATTGTGACTGTCCATTGAATGTTTGTGAACTAGCTTAATCAGAAAGCATTGTATTTGGGACAGTTTGAAATGTTCTCAATGTGTGACAGCCACGAGTTTCCTATAGTCTTCAAGCATAACCATGTGTGAACCAATCTCAAGTCTGTGTGCTGGATTTAGAGGAAAATAGCCACTAACAGTCCACAAGCTATGTGTCCTGGAGTTTTTTAAATAGATACAACATCAACTGTGGAGTGCTGCATACACATGCTGAATGCACTCACTTCTTTTTCCGAAATCTGAAACTAGCAAAATAGCTAATCTCTGTATTTTGCATCTGCCGGCTGTGCCGGCTGTTTCATTTCAAATGTATCTTCAAGAACCATCATGGCTAGACATTTTTAAAGCACATACATTGTGCCACAAATCTCTGGAAGCAATCCAAAATCCCACAATAAATTGCAATCATGGGCAGTTTTAGAAGGTAAAACCTCCAGTGTATAAAATACCTAGTCAGAAAAACAGCTCTGTGCATACAGTGATGTGTAGACACTGTTTCTGCAGCATCTGAATTTTTTTATTTTATTGCAGTCGCCGTTTCTGATACAAACATTTATTTATTATTTATTATTTATTCAATTTTATATACCGCTCTTCCCTGCAGGCTCAGGGCGGTTTACAACAATCAGTTAAATACATGTAAAACACACAAAATACATAAAATGCATATAAACATTAAAACATCAAATCAGATAGGGTATGATCAGAGCCGGAGGGCTTAGTTAAATGCAAGCTTAAACAGAGTTGTTTTACATGCCCTCCGGAAAGGAGCTAGCTCCATGATAGCGCGAACGTCGTCCGGCAGCGCGTTCCATAGCGTCGAGGCCACTGCGGAGAAGGCGCGCTGTCTAGTCACAGAAAGAAAGATGTAGGGTGTAAATGGCATGTCAGTGCATGCACAGGAAAAAGGGCAGTTTAGTTAAGGTTCTCAGGCAAATGGGCACCTAAGGACAAATTGGGTTTACTGCCGGAAACATGGGACAAAATCCCAATGGTTAGTCCCAATTTGAGTAGATCACTTGAATCAGTGCAATTTATATGTTAACTTGACAGGTGCCTCTTTATTCAGTGGGCCTACTCTAGTTGGGACTTACAAATGCATTTAGGGCACTAGTTTCTCTGTAGCAAATATGGCTGCTGAGGGAAATCACAGCCCAAAAAGAAAAGTGGTTCTTCCACCTCTTTCAATCCTACACAAGGTGTCTATGCCTCACATATCTGCCTCACACCATTATAGTGTGATGTTGTTGTTTGCTTTCAACACACAGGTTGATGCTATTATGACAGGATTTAGTCAGGAATGCCATTGCATTCCTCAGAGGCTGCAAGAATGTGACATGCCCATGGTCACCCGTTTTAGGGGGTTTCTGTAGCTGAGTGAGGATTCAAACGCTGGCTTAATTTTGACTAGTTTTAAAGTACTCTCAAATAAGATTGGCACAACACAGAACACAGCCTTGCATGTCCTAGAATGTTTAATGCAAAGCTTGTTTAGTAGTGGTTTAAATTTTTGAGTTGAAAATTGTTTGGTACTACTGGCATCATGTGTAAATAATTCATTGCACCCCTCTTTTCTACCAAATATCTTTTAGAGTGTCTTCGCTGTACAAAAAACACAACATATAAAAAGCATATCTCATCTTCCCATAATGTTAAGAAAGCGTTAAGTAATGCTACTCATAGCATCCATTTCATGTTGCCTCCCTATGTTTTTCCATCCTTCCTTTGACCTGGGTAATTTGACTTGTTTTTCCTTTCTAATGTCTGCCTGCCAGTTCAGTTTATGCTTTACTTTGCTGTGTTTAGGATTTACAAACACATCCCCTGATGTGTTGCTATCACCCAATTTCACAGCAGTCTGGGCTATGGGACCTCAAGACTTTTTTTGCATGCAAATTAGGGCTTTCTGTTGCCAAAGTGAAGGAAGACAAGAGAAGAGGAGGAGGAGGAGGAGGAGGAGGAGGAGGAGGAGGATTTAAGTCTGTGCAAAAGGCTTCTTCTCTGGACAAGCAGATCCTGAACTGTGGTGGACAGGACACTGGAAAAAAGAAAGTGATGGGTAGAATTTGGGGAGGCGAAGATGAAGAATTGACATTGATCATAGAACAAGAAGTAGCTGAGGCCACTTTCCAACAAATAAACCCTGAAAAAATGCATGACAAATTGTGCTCCCATAGACTTCTGGGTGGACTTACTTGCTACTTGGATGTAACCCAATCTGGTTGTTTTGAAAGAGAAGGGGAACATTATTTATAAACTGGTAATGGCTATCTAGATTTGATACAAATCAGTTTTGGGTCAAAAGGAACAAGAAGTAAAGGTTCATTGGTTATCACAATTTCTTGTGAGGCTAGATAATATGGGAAGGCAGAGATATTTCCAAGCAATTTAAAGGCAGCCATGATTCAGTACAAAATCTAGGAGGAAGTGTGGATGGGTTCATGTATCTTTATGCCTATGCATCTAGTATTTGCTGATGCATATCTCTGTACATTAGGGACTATTTTGTTCTGGTTGTATCTGTGATATTCTGCGACTTGTCACAATGCTATCTTAGTCTTGTTTTTCTGAGCATTGCACATTTGCTTTTGAGAGCGAGGGACAGGCATACAAAGAATGTGCATTGGCAGACAGACAGATTATTCAAAGTGCATCCTTCCTTTTTTCATATGGAGTTCAAAACTATTTTCTAAACTTGCAAGAGCTCTGCGTGGTAGGTTATTTGAAGGGTTTGCAACTTTTTCATGCTAAGCTGATGTATTTTTGTGAGGACTGAACTGGGATTTGGAGCCGTGTTTTCCCAATCGGTGTATTCTGGCCTCTGCATCCCATTGACTGTTATCACTGTCTTATTTATGTATTTATTATTTACTTCACCTGTATATCGCTTTTCTTCCCCCAGCGGAGGACTCAATGCAGTTTCCAACATAATGAAGATAAAATTTAATGCCTCACATACAAAAACCTAACATAACAATAATAACATACAATTATCAATTAAATCATAAAATATGACAACATTTAACATTAAAACATGGAATTAAAACATATCAATATAAACATTAAAATTAAACAATCCAACAAACGTAGTCCAGGCCATTCCAAATAACATATGTATTACACATAATCTGTGATCATTCCTTGTAGTTCTAATTGCCCAAATGCTTGGTCCCATAGCCAAGTTTTTACTTTTCTTCTGGAGGACAGGAGGGAGGGCGCTGATCTAATTTTGTTGGGGAGGAAGTTCCATAGCAGAGGAACCACCACTAAGAAGGCCCCGTCTCTTGTCCCTATCAATCGCACTTGCAAGTGAGGTGGAACCGAGAGCAGGGCCACACTAGATGATCTTAATCACCCTAGATGGTTCATAGATGGTTCTGTTTTGCCTTTACATATAATTTATATAGTCTCTCTGCATTGTATTCACTTCAGTTTATATAAATGTATGTTCACATCCCTTGCAAGTGAAGAACTGTCATTACACCATGATGTATGTAATGGTTTAAAGTTTGGACTACAGTTCTGGTGAGCAGAGTTCTAATCTCCATTCAGCCATGGAATCCCAGTGGGTGGTATGGGGAAATTACATTCTCTCAGCTACAGAAGAGGACAAAGACAAACACTCTCTGAACAAATCTTACCAAGGATATTCTATTATAGGGTCCTCTTAGGAAGCAACTTAAAGGCACACAACAATCACAACGTAGGTACGGGTAAAACATTGTCGTTTATGTGATCTCAAATTTTTGTAGCTCAAATGATATCAGGTGGCATTCTATTTTCATTGTTTACAAAGCTCCAGACAACTTCCTATCGCATACACACACTGGTATATGAGTTATCGAAACCTTATCTGTTGTGGGTTACCTAAAGAAAATGCAGAGAATTCCAAAAATTTGGGTATATTTTATACAATGAAAGGCCAACTCAAGTGAAGTGGTAACAGATGAGGAGATGATGAGGGTGGATTTCTTGTAACAGCCTTCTTTGATTTTGAAGGGATAGGAAAAATGAAATGCAAAAATACAAAATGGGGGATGCCTGGTTTGACAGCAGTACATGTGAAAAAGATTTGGAGTCCTCATTGACAAGTAGTTAAACATGAGCCAACAATGTCATGTGGTGGCTAAAAGAGCACCAACCATCACAAAATCGTTTTGGTTACACTCAAAAGTGGACATTTCTTTATGAAGCAGGTCATGTGCATGATATAGCTTGAGGGTGTATGTGTGGGTCTACATGGGGCTGGGTGGAAGGTTGTCAATTTGGCATGAAAAGAAACTGGGCACATACATTTTTGTAGCCATCTTATGTCCCAACCTTTTTAATTGTGCGTTATTAGCACAAACAGAGCTTTTGTACATGCTATGTTTTCTCTACTGGCCTAGGAAGAGGCAGTTTCCACATTCACCATGATGCAGTGGCAAGCCTGCTTTTAAGGGCCTTTTCACCTTTCCTCATTCTGATTAAGTTCTTGGGAGCAATTGCAGACTGGCTCTTTTCCATGCCACATAGATACTCAGGGCATCTCTGGTCATGTTGGCAACAGCCCTGTTGTAGTTTCTGCAAGCATTATTCCAGTTGACTTCCAGCATGTTATCAAATAATATAGGATGGAGATGGTTGGATGATCTCTATGTTATTGTTACTCACAAATTGCATTGAAGTGCACTGCATAGTTTCAGCGTAAATTATATTGTATGATGGAACAGAACAGAAGTCACTTGAAGAAATTACCTCGATGGTTGTGTGCCTCTCGTTTGAAAATATTTCTTGTAGTTTGCATATGAGCCTAAAAATCTGGCATGCTCTTGTGAAGGCTAGGGAGTGGCCTGAGCAGTGGTTTGTGTTGGAGGATGAGAGTGGTAACTATGTCCTCCTTCTCACTTCATGTAAGGCACAGACAGTAACTATTCCATGTCCAAGAGAATAAGATACCAATCCAAATGTGGATACCTGGATACATTTTGAGGCCTCTGCTTGCCCTATGCCAAGTTGAACTGTCAAATAAGGGCCTCTTCACCCTGACTTATGCTAGCATCTCTAGGCCCATCTGTCTCCTTTCCCCTTTACATTCACTTGTCTCTTTCCATGATCATTGATATGCCCTTCTGGGTTATACCCCACACTGACTGTGGAGTAAGCAGCTGTGCAGTCCCTCCTCTCATTCTCTCATTCTCTCACATACATACACTCAAATGTGTTCACTATTCATTTGTGGCATATCCTGTTGCCATTGGAAACCTAAGAAAGAAATGAATATACCCTCCAACTCTCTGGCTTTTTCTTCCCCCTCCCTTCTCCCCATTTCCTTGCAGACGGAGAGCTTAGCTTAGCGATGAATCCGTTGATGCTCCGATCCATCAAAGAGCCCGATCAACGAGGCACAGACCATCCCTAAACGTGATTTAAATATCCCTTTCTTCCAAGGCTCAGAGGCAACACGGATTTACCTGACCTGTCTTCTTCACGATTTGGTGTTCAAAGCACAACCATCTGGAGGAGGTAAGAGAACCTTCTTGCTTAGTGATATGCCCCCTTATACTTTTTCCTTTCTCCCCCATCTGTTCTCTGTGCAGCTAAGGGAGAAGAACCTTCCTCACTGCTCACTCTCTGCTGAACTCATGCTCTTGCTTGCCCAGCCTCCTTTGGCAGCTCAGCGTGCAGCTGCTCTTTGGAAATCAGTATGTAGGAAGGCGACCAGTGCGGTTTTGTTGCATGTAACCCAAAGCGTTCTTCTCCTTACTTGTCATCTTCTTGCATCTGTCCCTTTCTTGCCTTCACTCTCATTCCTCTAATCAGCACCCTTGCAGTACATGCCTCTCCTTCTCCCTTTGTCAAACAAACATTGATTTTTTAATGTTTGATAAGCAAAGAGAGGACAATACAACCCCCTCCTTCTACACTGAGCTAATATTATACATACCTGCTGGTAGTGGAGTGTAGCAGGCCGCAGATGTTGCTCTTCAGACAACATACACTTTGCAGATCTTGATGATGAAGGGGATGCCATCCCATTGGGGCATCTGCCAGTGGTGTTTGTCATGAGCTGAACATGTGCTTGGAAATCTCTGATGCTGAGATAACATTTTAAAATGTCCCATCTCCCTACCATGTGTTTTTAGATATTTATTTAGCACCTTGCTAGTCAGTCAATCACATTTCTTTCTCCAAGTTAGCAACCTAGCAGGGTTTAGAGATTATGTGTTCAGAATAGTGTGTCTTACAATCAAATTGGAGGAGGGATTTCCTGACAATCAGGAAATGCTTTACTTTTCAGGTTAATGATGAAAGTGGGAATTTTTTTGGGTAGGAGAGGGGAATCTCAGATCTTGCAGATGTTTTGGAATAGCTCCTGGGATATGCCTTTGAACTGTGTGTTTTGAAGTAGTTTATAAGTGATATATTTGAACGATGTGGTTTTAAAATTTATGTTGTTTTATTTTTATATGATCAAGGCATCAGATTGTGCCTCTGTTGTGAGCTGCCCTGTGTCTCCTTCAAGGTGAGAAGGATGGGATATAAATATAGTAAATAATATTATTAATAATAATTATTGTATTATTTTGGAACTCAGCTTCTAGAAGTTGTAGTAAGCATAGCCAATGGTGTAAAGGATTATAGAAGGTCTGGTCCAAAATATCTGGAAGGGTATTGTTTCTCAACCCTGCATTGGTGGGTACTGGCATCTTCTATATAAATAAAAATGTAATGTAAATTTGTGGGATTAACATAACTCAAAAAACTACTGGATGAATGGACACCAAATTTGGACACAAAACACCTATCAGGCCAACAAGTGACCATCACTCATAAAAACACTGAAGTGGAAAAGACGTAAAAAGCCAAAAAATAAAAAAGACATTACAACGCATGTGCAAAACCACATATATAAACATACACACACACACACACACACACAAAACACATATTTACAGACTAGGCCACAGCAACGCGTGGCAGGGGACGGCTAGTAGATAAATGAAACAGGATGAAGGCAAGAACTGTAAACTGGATGAAACAACTTCCAAAGTGCTAAAGAGCATAGAACTGATGAAACAGAATCACTGAACTCTTTTGTGTATGTAACAATATGTGCACCTGTTATTGTGAAACCTGATTCATATGCAACTTACAGAAATAAAATCTTAAACTACAAGGTCATTAGTGCCATGCAAAATACATTAGCTGGTATTCATATCATGTTAAAACGCAAAGGGCTAATTTCTAAAGGTCTGAGTAGGTAAGGCATATTCATTTAAAACTTTAACACATTAATAAAAACAACCATAACACCAAAGCGCAGGTAAAGCAAGCAAAACATGATTAGCAAAAACCCAAACACATCAGTTACCGGTACTCAGTAATATCCTATTGTATTGAGTTTTTTTCACATGCTGTTATGAAAAACATTTTGTTTCTATATTACAGAAAGTAAAGGACAAACCATATAAAGTATCAAACTATTGGTTGCACCTTTAGTAAACCATTTTGTTGAGCATTCCCATATATAATTATTATTTTAAGTAATTGATTATTGATAGAATATATTATCAAAGGTTTGATTATGAAATCTTATTACTGTGGAAAGAAGCAGGATGTGTTTTTAAATTGGGCACAACAAGCTTTAAAGGATTTATGTCTAAACCCAACTTGACATCTTTTCTGAGAATATAATCATAATATAATGTATGTTTTTTGGGGGAGCATTTTTCTCCGTCCACCATGCTATGAAGTTTCATAACTGGATTATATGACTGTGTATTTGGTATTATTTTTCTCCCACAGAAAGCATCCACCTGGTAGCTGTCATAGTAAATGTCATAGAAGGGGTCACCAAGTGGACATCCCTAAATGTTTTTGGACCTCATCTACAACTCCCAGTTATCGTGGGTAATGGTTGGGGATTGTAGGAGCTGTAGTCCTATAAAATCTAAAGACTAGAGTTTTGGTATGATTATGTTATGGTTGTGAGACACTATACATTTAAGAAGATAGTAAGAAAGAGGTATTCAGTTACCAAACTTGAACTGAAGCCAATTGAATTTAGTTGGCTGTCTACAAACTGTAAGGTAAGGCTGTTTGTTTTAAATATAAGCCAATTAGTCCCAAGCTAAACCCACTAGTGGCACAGCAGGTTAAACCGCTGAGCTGCTGAACTTACTGACTGAAAGGTTGGTGGTTTGAATCTGGGGAGCAGGGTGAGCTTCCACTATTAGGCCCAGCTTCTGCCAACCCAGCAGTTTGAAAATATGCAAATGTGAGTAGATCAATAGGTACCGCTTATGCGTGAAGGTAACCGTGCTCCATGTTGTCATGCTGGCCACATGACCTTGGAGGCGTCTACAGACAATGGCGGCTCTTCAGCTTAGAAATGGAGATGAGCCCCCCCCCCCCAAGAGTTGGACACAACTAGACTTAATGTCAGGGGAATTTTTTACGTTTACCTTTAAACATTTATTTACTTATCTCAAAAAATCAGATTCAACGCAGCTCATCTCAAGATCAAATCCCAAAATGAAACAAAACATAAATAAATTCAAACACTAAGCTACAATTAGACATGTCTTAAAACAAATGGAAACACATGTCTTCACACTCGTCCCTTTCATAGCAGGGCCGTAGCCAGGATTTTGATTCGGGGGGAGCGGGGGTGAGTTTGGTTCGGGGGGGCTGAGACTGGGTGGAAGAGGGTCTACCCTAGCAAACCTTTTGCATTGTTATCCCAATAGCCCCATTAATGTGGGATATAATGAGCATGGTGATCAGATCATGATATGAATAAACATAACAGTTTAAATAATGTACCAGTAAGGCCTTTTCGCGGACCATCCTGAGAATTTGGGGGGGGGGCTGAAGCCCCCTTAGCCCCCCCTGGCTACATGCCTGTTTCATAGTGTAACTTTAGGTGAACTACCAAGCATAAAACAGTAAAACTTAGCCACAAACTGGATAGTATACACTGTTACCTAAATGAATCTGCTCCCTCTGTTGTGATGGTGGATCTATCCTGTCACCAGTGTTTAGGTAAAATTCAAATGCGAGCCCCGTTTGCTTCTGCATGTGGAGTGTTTGCGTGTGCATGTATGGATTCATCATGTTATCCTTTGCCTCAGGTAGCAAAATGTCTTGGGTTGCCCCCTGTCTTATCAGAGTCTGAAAACAGAAATGTGTGCTGATGGCTGTTGTGAGAGCACAGGCAAATGAGGATAAACAAATGTGTAGGCACTACTGAGTGTGTTCAGGGAAAAGGCAGAAAGAGGAAAAGGAACAGCTCCCTTGGCTAATAATATACATTGTTGTTTTATTGCTTGTCCTCTTACAATTAGAAAACTAATGACTCCAAGGTGGGACAGAATTGGGGGAAATAATATCTCTGTCACAAAGGAGAGTGAAGGAACAGGTATGTACTGTTCTTCAGTAAAAGACAAGGACTACATTATATATATATATATATTTGATTTAAACAGATTCAGGGATTAGCAGTGGATTCAGGATTAGCCATCTTTCAATAGGCTAAGCAGATGAACCAGTGTGCATCTACATTGTAGAACAAGCCATGGCTTGTTTCTATGGAAGCATGGGAACTGTAAATTGAGAAGGTCTTCAGCCTTCTTTGCCAAAGTGTGTTGGTGCCTCACCAAACTACAAATCCTAGGGTTCCATAGCATTGAGTCATGGCTGTTAAAGTGGTGTCAAACTGTGTTTATTCTACAGTGTAGATCAGGGCTGCCCAGGAAGTCAATCGCGATTGACCAGTCGATCCTGGGACCGAAGGAGGTCGATCCCAGCCAGTAGGGGTGCTTCTCAGAGGGGGCGGAGCAAGGCCGCACCCATCTCCGCTCCCTCCCTGGCTTCTGCACTCCCAGCAGCTGCTCCAGATTTGTGGAGGGCAGGGCCAAGCCAGCCTTGGGCTAGCTATGCCACCACTGGCTTGACATTGCCATCCTCAAGCCTGGAGAAGCTGCAGGGAGCTCCAAAGCCAGCGGGGAGGGGCAGGGCTTTGGCCTGGCTCCGCCCCCCAGTGGCTTCTGCTCTACCAGCAGTTTCTCCAGGCTTGACGATGGCAGTGCCAAGCCAGCCTTGTGCTAGCTATGTCACCACTGGCTTGGCATTGCCATCCTCAAGCCTGGAAAAGCTGCTGGGAGTTCCAAAGCCAGAGGGAGGCCTTGGTGCGGCCTGGCTCTGCCCCCCTCTGGCCAAGCCCCACCCCTCCCCACCCCAGCCTTGAGGAGGTAGATCTTTCTGACTTGGTTTTAATATAAGTAGTTCACATGCTGAAAAAGTGTGGGCACCCCTGGTGTAGATGCACCCACAGTGTGTGAAAGTATAATAAATTTTGCCATGCTACTTATAGCATATGAAGACACTACCAAGCGGCCAACCTCATTTAGCTGTTTAAGACTAATTTACTTTCTGAGTTGTTTTCATATGTTTTAAAGTCATTTAGAAACTATTAATAAATTTAATATGGAATTATTTAAATTATTTATATTGTTCTCTGTGTTTGCTGCCCTGAGCACTAATAAATATTTAAACAAACAAACATATAGGTAGATGCAAACAACTTAATGGCAGTTCCTCTCCCATTAACTTCCCCATTCCATCTTTCCCCCCTCTTTTTGCTAGGAATATAAGGAGAACTTTCAAATGTTCTTGTCCTCAATGCAAACGGCGGTTTTAAATCAGCAGTGCTTCCCCTTGAAAGAATGGTGATATTTCATCAGGTTTTTTGCTTGTGAGACTTTTAAAAATTATTTGCATCATGTCAACATTTTTTTGTAATATTACAAAAATACTCACCTATCCATGCAAAATTGTTTTCATACTAATTTTTTGGTGATTTTTTAATTACAAGTCTTATGCAAAAACATTCAAAAGTGCAGAAAAACATTTAAACATTTAAAAAATACCCAGAAACTCTTGTACCATTACCTAACAAGGAGAAAAATTGGTGAAATTGTTATATTTTTGCATTTGAAGGTAAAATGAACACATATTTACAACCTTAGTTACTTCTCCCACTCCAGAGTGTATGCTACTTCCTTCTTATTTAGTACAGTCATACCTCAGTTGCCCTACACTGTGCTGTTATAAGTATTATTCTTCCACTTTAACGACCATGGCAACATCCTCTGGAATTCTAGGATTTGTGATGTAGTGAGACCCTGGAACTCTAAAGGCCCTTCCCTAAACTTTAAATCCCAGAATTCCATATGATGTTGTCATGGCTGGAAGAATAACACAATAACAGAGCAGTGTAGACACCAACCACTCTGACCATTTCTTATCTTCTGTCTAGTTGGAAGTGTGTTTGTTTGTTTTGCAGCACTGGCATTGAGAGGATAGTAAAAGAGGGCTTAGAGAATAGCAGATTTTCACTGCTGAATTACAGCAGTGTGTTTGTCGTAAAGAATACAATAAATCTTGACCTGAGAAAGATTGGGATTCTACTCTAGGTGAACCTATTGCAGCTGTGTAGCAGGCAAAATAAACAGCTGCTTCCAGAATCACTTACTGAGCCTATGTGGAAAGCAAAATTGAAGGAAAAGAGGAAAGCAGATTAGCCTGTTTTTCCTGGCATATTGGAAAAGCATAGATCTGTAAGTTTCACTAGCAAAATGGAAATTGTAAGAAAAGTGGAGGATGTTGAAAGAAAAAAAATAACAATTCCAGGATGCATTTGAGAAGAAACTTTCAAGTAGTCTCTAGAAGGTTCACAGTGTTTTTGTTTACTTATGCAAGGCTAACTCACCTGGATGTTTTTGACATATGCGTAATATTAGTTTTTAACAATTTCTGAAGCATGTTGAACTGCTCTTCATTTTTGCAGTGTAGTAAACTATCCATATCCTTTCTACTTGCGCAAACAAGGTTTCTGTTAAAGAAGTGAAACCCAAGAGCACATGATAAACCTGTATTCTCTGATAGATAACAGCAAATAAGATGTCATTCCCTTGGGTTTTTTCTTGCTAGGTTTTTGAGATTGCATGTGATTGCACTTTCTGGCAGTTGTCTGTTTTGGATAGTTAGGAGGTTAAATCACTGTCTCTGGTTAAGAAAATTGAAGTCTTAGAGTACATCAACACTGTTGCATTAATGCAGTGTGACACCAGTAACTGCCTTGGCCCAATACTATAGAATCATGGGAGTTGTAGGCAGCAGAATTCTTTGCTAGAGAAGGCTAGAGGCTTTGTAAAACTGCAATGCCTGTGATTCCATAACACTGAGCCAAGGCAGTTAGTGATGCCAAACTGAATTAATTTGACAGTGTTGATGTAGCCATAGCCTCTGCTAGAGTCCTATCTATAGAATCTATAGCAGGTATGGGCAAACCCAGGTCCCGGGGCTGGATGTGGCCCCTTGAGCTCTTTTCTCAGGTCCTTCTCTCACACACAATCTCATTCTTACTCCCTTCTTTCTTTCCTTCCTCCTTCTCCCTCTCTCCTTCCTTCTCTCTTTCCTCTCTCCCTCTATTCACTCCCTCCGCCCTTCCTTCCACCCTTCTCTTCCTCCCTTTCTTCCTTCCCATTTTCTTTCCTCCTGGGAGAAGAGAAGGTAGAGAGGGACCATGTGAACCATGTTTCAAGATTGAAAAGGGTGTCCCATTGAGAAGTGGGGAGGGGGAGGACTGAATTTCTGCTGCTCTTGAAACCAGGGAACAAAAGAGTGATGGTTTCACATGGCAGGGGGAAAAATTGACTGAAAAGATTAGGAAGAACTTCCTGAGTGTAAGAGCTGTTGGAGAGTGTCATAGGTTGCCTGGGAGTGTGGTGGGGTCTCCTTCTCTGGAGGCTTTTCCACAGAGGCTGTCTATCGGGAGTACTTTGATTGTGCCTTCTTGTATGTAAGGGGATTGGACTGGATGGCCCTTGGGGGTCTCTTCCAGTTCTAGGATTCTACGATTATATATCAGGAGTAGGCAATACGGCTCTAATGGTGGATACACTTTTTCTTTCCCATCCACCATCTCATCTTGATCAAGGCCAACCCTTTTGGGATCCAAACATTTCCTGTCTTTCCTTCACTTTCTGTCTCCAAAAGAGAAGAGGAAGGAATAAAAGGGCGGGGAGGGGACTTGAGGAGAACCCGATCCTTCCTGGCCCGCCATGTGCCCCCAAGTTAGAAAGTTTGCCCATGCCTAGTCTATAGGGTAGACTATAATTTGGAGGCTTTTAAATTGATTCCAATACCAACTGGTTATTTTAATAGGTTATTAATAGTAGCTAGTGGGGTTTTTTTTGCTTCTTATGTATAATATTGTTTATTCCAGCACAAAATTTTATGCTTTGTGATGTTTTGATGTTATTTAATATTTTATGGCTGCTTTTGTTTTTTATTATGATTTTTTCTTCTGTGTTGTTTTGGTTGCTATTATTACTATGTATATTGTATTTTTTCTTGTAAGCCTCCCTGAGTCTCTTTTGGGAGAGGGGATGGGATAAAAATAAAGATCATCATCATCCTGAAAAGGCTTTCAGCTCATATCAGTCAGTTTTCAGCCACTTTATGATATGTCAGCCTTTGGTGAGACATTGCAGTTGCAGCACACTGTTGCTGTTGCTCCACATTGAGTTTATTTTTGTCTGTTTTGGCATATTTATTGTAAGCACTTCAAAAAAATTTCCTCATTTGGAATCATATTTCATAAACAAACAAACAAAGACAACTAGTTAAGTATTATATGCTGCAAAACAGAATGACAGAAGTTGGGGAAGAGAGGAGAGATGAACATCACATATCCTAAAAGCAGAAGAAAAAAGGATCTAGGGGAAGAGGAGGAAAAACACTCAGCTTTTATGGCCAAGTGCTGAGTTAGGTATCAGTCCGCTCCACCCACTTGTAGCCAATCACTCAAATGTACTGTATCTAAGATAATTTGTTTAATAGATGTTCTACCTAGAAGGCGGTGAACCTCTTTCAGCCCAAGGGCCAGATCCACTTTCAGAGAAATTCTCAGTGGCCACATTCCAGTGGGGGGCAGGGCCAAAGGCAAATAGATGGTGCAAAATCCCAGCATATTTTAGCTTTATACTCCTAATTCTCAATATCAAATCCTTGAAAGAGGCACTTCAACCTTTTAGAAGGGGAACAGCCCCATAAAGAGTGAAAAGCCACCCAGTGATGATGATGTCAATTGTTTTTTTTTTTAAATGGTTTTTATTGAGTTTCAAATTATTAAAAACAGGGGGTAAAAACGTACAAAAGTAAGAGGATTACTCCTCTTTTAAGAACAGAGGTTGAAAAGGGTAATTGGGGGGAGGAAAGGAAGGGTGGGGGAGGGAACAATAGGATTACAGTGGGGATTGTGGGGTGGGTAGAAAGGGAAAGAAACAGAAAACAGTAAATGGGAGCACAACTTGTCGATATAATATACAAAAAAAAAAGTTCAGCATGGCATATTATTACATCAGTATAGCTTAGTCACTTCACTGTGCTCTTCTTCTGAGGCGCATGATGCGTACTACTGCCAGAATCCTGGTGAGTACTTAAAGTTTATTAAGTCGGAGTGGAGTGTTCTTTCTTCTAAATCTATTTGTAGAAAGAAAATTTGACAAAAGAGTATGTTTATATATCTAATTCATACTTGTATTCTTTTTTAAAGTAATTTCTAATTAACTCAAATGTATCGGATAGATTTTCATCGTGCATATTTTTTTCTTTTAGTCTCATCGTAAGGTATTCCATTTGGAGAGTATCCATGATCTTAAGAATCCACTCTTCCTTGGATGGGCTCTTACTTGCTTTCCAATACTTTGCTAAAGTCATTTTAGCTGCTGTAATGAGTAAAATAAAGTTCCTCGATTCTATTTTATTCAAACTTGGATCAGTTATTCCTAGTAAAAAGGCTTCAGGATTTTTGGGATTTTTTTCCTAGAATCTTTTCAATTTCCTTGTGTATTATAGTCCAATATTTTCTAGCTTTTGGACAGAGCCACCAAATATGGAAGAAGGTGCCGTTTTTATCTTTGCAATTCCAGCAGTTAGGTTTTGCATTTCTATAAATTTTTGCGATCTTCATTGGGGACATGTGCCACCTATAGATAATTTTGACCCAGTGTTCTTTATAGCTGTAACTGTGTGTGATGTTGGCATTATTCCTCCATATCTTATTCCATACCTCATTGCTAATTTTGAAGCCAACATTCCTTGACCATTTAAGTTTGTAGTCTTCTACTAGGCTTTTGGAATCTTCCTGGGCCAAGAGTACTTTATAAATTTTGCTCACCGTCTTTGGTTTTCTATCTATAAGTATGGCACCCATCTCGTTTTGGTCTTGTTCAAAGCCTATTATTTTATCCTTTTTATAAATACTGCTTACTTGTGTATATGGGAACCAATTTATCTTGATATTTTCTGAATCTAATTGTTGGTTCGTTTTTAGTTCATATTCACGCCCATTCCATTTAAGAAGATCTTTATATGTGATCCATACTGTGTCGTCTATTTGCCTAATTCTGAGGGCTTCTATCGGGGATACCCAAAGGGGAAATTTTTGAAAGAAATTTTTTTGATATGTTTGCCAATTTTTAATAAGTGAACTTCTGATGAAGTGATTCTTGAAGTTGGCGTCAATTTTTATTTTGTCATAAAAAAGATAGGCATGATGATGTCAATTGTTATGACATTGAGATGAAGGCATGGCTCTCTGTCCCTAATGAAGCACATGGCTTAGCAACGAGTCAAGAAGTCTGTGAAGCACATTATTTGGGCTCTTCTATTTGTTATCCCAGCCCCAACCTCAGTGTGTACCCTTCTATACCTGGAGTTTTCCTCATGACAACAGACAAGCAAGGCAGGCAAAATGGGATAGGAAAATGAAAACTGAGCATCAGTCTGCAGTTCTGTGTGGGATTCTTCTAACTAGCCCCCTACATCAAAACCCCAAGGAATTGCATGGTATCTCCCAGCTCTTGCTTGAAGGGAATGTTTCTGAGGAAGCTTCCTATTCAGGCTGCTTGATGGGTCAGACTGGTTTGCCTTTTGTAGCAGAGCTGCGTTCTTGGCCATGACAATCTTTTTAATAATATGTTCTGTGTTGCCTGCCTGCAAAGTAGATGTTCACATCTCTGTTTTTCATTTAGCCATTCCGCCCCCCTTCTCTTTACATTTTGAAGAATATGCAGGAGTTGGCATCTTTAATTATGGATATGTAAAGGGTTTAACATAAGAACATAAGAAGAGCCATGCTGAATCGGACCTCAGCCCATCTTGTCCAGCATTCTGTATCACACAGTGGCCCCCAGTTGTACACAGGGATCTCGAGCAGAAGGGAGGGCAAAACCCTAACCTGCTCCCGACCCCCCACAACCAGTACCCAGGGAAATCCTGCCTACCTCAACCACTCCGAGGTGGCACTTGAATGTCTTTTTCAGTAACTACCGATACACTTGGTATCCATGAATCTGTCTAATCCTGCCTTGAAGTTGTTCAGGCTGACAGCTGTCACAACCTCTTCTGGAAGTGAGTTCCATAACCCAATGACCCTCTGGGTGAAGAAATATTTCCCTTTATTAGTCCTAATTTTCCTACCTTGGAGCTTCAGGGAGTGCCCTCTAGTCCTAGTGTTTTATGTAAAAGAAAATCATTTTTCTTTATTCACCTTTTCTATCCCATGCATGATTTTATACGCTTCGATCAAGTCACCTCTTAGACGCCGTCTTTCAAGGCTGAAAAGACCAAGGCGTTGCAACCTGATTTCATGAGGGAGCCGCTCCATCCCTTGGGTCATTCTTGTTGCCCTTTTCTGTACCTTTTCCAGTTCCGTTATATCCTTCTTAAGGTGCGGAGACCAGAATTGTACACAGTACTCCAAATGTGGCCTTACCATAGATTTGTAGAGAGGTAATACAACATTTGCTGACCTATTTTCGATTCTCTTTCTGATCATGTTTAGCATAGAATTTGCTTTTTTTACTGCTGCTGTGCACTGGGTTGACATCTTCATTGAGCTGTCCACCAAACCCCAAGATCCCTTTCCTGGTTTGTCTCGGAAAGCTTTGACCCCATCAATTGGTAGGTGTAGTTGGGGTTCTTTGCCCCGATGTGCATGACTTTACACTTGTTTAGGTTAAAATGCATTTGCCACTTTGTTGCCCATTCACTCAATTTCGAGAGATCTTTCTGGAGCTCTTTGCAATTAGTTTCATTTTTAACTACCCTGAACAATTTAGTGTCGTCTGCAAACTTTGCTACCTCAGAATTCACTCCTACATCCAGGTCATTAATTAATAAATTAAAAAGTAATGGACCCAAAACTGAACCTTGGGGTACGCCACTTCTCACCTCTTTCCACCCAGAGAAATGTCCGTTTATTACCACCCTTTGTTTCCTACAGTTTAGCCAGGGCCCAATCCAGGACGGGACCTGTCCTCTGATTCCATGGCTGAAGAGCTTATTTAGGAGCCTTTGGTGAGGGACTTTGTCAAAAGCCTTTTGAAAGTCAAGGTAAACAATATCAATTGGGTCCCCTTTATCTATGTGTTTATTTACACCCTCAAAGAATTCTAACAAGTTAGTAAGACATGATTTGCCTTTGCAGAAACCATGTTGATTTTCTTTCAGCAATGCCTGTTCTTCTATGTGCCTAGTAATATTTTCTTTAATAATGGTTTCCACCACTTTGCCTGGAACTGAGGTTAAACTGACTGGTCTATAATTTCCTGGATCACCTCTGGTTCCTTTCTTGAAGATCGGTGTTACATTTGCCTCCCCTCGGTACAGTCCTCTTAGGAAAGGTACAGTGTCTGATCTTAGAGTTCCTTAAGAACTCTGGTTATATATCTTGAGCTACATTTAGTTTAGTTCAGCAATTTCACACTTGAGTTCCTGAAAAAACTGACTCAGCTGCAGGCATATGTTGTCTGTCCTCCTGTGTGAAAACGGAGGCAAAGAAGTCATTTAGCCGCTCAGCAATCTCCTTGTCTTCACTGATTTACCCTTTCTGACCATTGTCGTCGAGTGGCCCAACTGCTTTTCTACTTGGGTTCCTGCTTCTGATGTACTTAAAAAGTTTTTGCAATTTTTTAAAATATTCTTTGCTATATGTGCCTCAAAATCTCTCTTGGCTTTCCTGACTGTTGCTTTGCATTTAGTTTGCCAGAGCTTGTGTTCCTTTCTGTTCTCCTCGGTAGGAAGACCCTTCCATTTCTTAAATGAGTTTAATATCTGAAACTCTGTGTTCACCTTTCACCAGGGCCAGTGCAGTGGATGTAGGGCATTGTCTGGAAGACAATGTTGGCTCAGTAACTGTTCTTTGCTGAAGGGACTTTTCCTTGAATTAGGAATTGGCTCAAGTTGCTGCTCTTTCATACTTCAAAAACACATTTTGCCTCCCTGTTGCTAGTAAATGAGCCTTGAGTCACTGCACACTCGGCTTCTTCTGTTTATAACTCTGTTCCTTTTACCCAGTTCTATCCTTCACTTCTTAGTCATAGGCACACACACACATTCCAGGCCTGCAATTCTCATTTTTAATGTTTATGTAATGCAGAGGAGGAAATGTTGGATAGGTTTCCCTCCTCTTTTATTTAGAAGACCCCCTTTCTCCCTCTCCATACTCTGGGAGAGGTAATAAATTTTACCATAATTGTTTGTACTGGAGCAGCCTTTATCCGTGCTTTGTTCTCTTTTGGATGAGTCTTCATTGAGTGATTGCACTAGAAGGCATTTTTGTTGTTGTGGGGAGCTGCATCTGGTACAGAGATGTTTTCTGGATCTGAACTGGACAGGACTTGGAAACAATTTTTTAAATATAAATCTATTGGTTTCTAATTCCTTAAAAAGCAATTCCTTTAACAATGAAAATTTATTACTTAATTGTTATGTGCTAACAAGTGTTGCTCCTTTTAACAATGTGTAATGGCTTTGTTAATGCAATGAATTAGTAGTAATCATTTTGAATCAATGGGATTTGAATGTGGAGGAAGGTAATACTGAGAGATTAATTCATCTCTAATTCTGCAACCAAGTCATTTGGTTCCCATGTTGATTTTTTCCCCTTCATGTCAGGAGCAACTTGAGAAACTGCAAGTTGCTTCTGGTGTGAGAGAATTGGTCTTCTGCAAGGACGTTGCCCACAGGATGTCTGTATGTTTTGATATTTTACCATCCTTATGGGAGGCTTCTCTCATGTGCCCACATGGGGAGCTGGAGCTGACAGACAGGAGCCCATCCCACTCCCTGGATTTGAACCACCAACCTTTCAGACAGCAGCCCTACAGGCACAAGGGTTTAACCCAGGCATGGGTAAACTAAGGCCCAGGGTCTGGATGCGCCCCCTGGGTACTTATCTCAGGCCCTCCTCATTTTTTCTATCCTCTTGCTAGAAGGACACAGTGGCCCACTGTGTCCTTATGCCAAAAAGATAGGGGAGGAAGGCACATAGCAGATGAGAACCCTCTGGGGCACTCTCAGCTGCCACCTGTCTTGTCCTCCTTCTGGCATAATGCCAAGAGGACAGCCCGGGGATTTGGGGAGGAGGAATGGGGCAGTTGCCGTGTGTCCTGCCTTCCTCCTTGCAAAAGGATAGGGTGAGCACCTCCGTCCTTATGCTGGGAAAACAACCTGAGGATGACCAGGGTCCTGTCCTGTCCTGCCCCGGCCCCTCCTGGCCCTGCCCTCTACCGGGTCCTTGCCACCAATATGTGCCTGGCCCCACTCTCTCCTGGCCTAGCCCCCTGGCTGGGCCCACAAAAAAAAGTTTGCCCATGCCTGGTTTAACCCATTGTGCCACTGGGGCTCCCCCATGTTGATAGCAGTGGAACACTCAATCTCACACCAAGAATGTGGAAACCTTTCCTTTTTGGACTATAACTCCAGCCAGCATAACTATTGGCTATACTGACTAGAGGATTCTAGGAGCTGTGGTGCAAAAAGGATATTGATGTTTTTCTCATGATCATAGGGACGAGAGTTAAAATTAGAAGGGGAATAAGGCATAGTTTCTGCATAGTTGAATGCAGAAAGCCAGTGAAAACAAGATGACCAATTGTGCAAATACATGAGGAAGCTGACTCACAAGCTAGCAGATTTTGAGTATTGCTTGGAAAATTGTATTTAAAAAGTAATTAGTCACAGAGCTGATGAAGATTGCAGCCCATCAGTATCTGGAAAGCCACATGTTTCGTATTCATTCTCTAAGAATTAGCTACCCATCTATTAATAAACTTATATCTTTCAATTGCCAGTTTAGGAAACTGTGTCAAATATACAATTAATTGTCGCTTTTATATATTAGTGAATAGTGTGTGTAGGGGTGGTGGTGGCATAGATTGAACTTATAATTTATACTATATTGTGCTCAGGATATTGTGTTTTGCAGGGAGAAAGGGCTGTTCATCTGGTAGAAAGGAGAGTGGAAAAGAAAGGAAAGAAGTCAAATTTACACCATAGTTCTGAACTTCATTTGCGAACATTTATTATTGACCATTCATTGTTATCATGGAAACCCAACTTTCTACTTCATTAAAAACTGTCAACTGAACAATACAGTCACTGTCCCAATTTCCGAATAGTTCTGGATACTTCCAGTAGCATCTCTTTGTCTTCTAACAATATTCTAAAAATGGAGAGATAATACAAAACTAAAAATATTCAGTGATAAGCATACTGTTAGAGAGTCTTGCATAGGGAAGGAAATAATTTATTCTATCTAGTAAAGGTCTTTGATTAGTTGTAACTCAATAGATGTAAATTGTAAGGATGAGTATTTTTTTGAAAAAAAACAGGAAGGTCATAACAATAGAAAAGCAGGTGAACAGTGCTGATTTAAATAGAAGATTTTTAGCTGGTGATTTAAATCAAGATTTCAATAGAGTCATAGTTGCAAGTCTGTTTCTGTTGTGACTTAGTGTTTCAGAGCTTTAATACCCTTAGAGTTCTTAAAATGGCAGAAAGCATTGAAAAACTAGGAGGAAACGTGATCTCTGGAAATTTCCATGAACAATGCAGGTTTCCCAAATTATGGGGATATAATCTTTTAAAAGTGAGAGTAAAGGATCATTTGTATTGATATGTATGGCCTCAAATATCACTGATATAAAATCTTGAATGTAATTTTGGTGAATATTGTCATTAAGTCATCAGAAAGGTTGTGTTCAGTCAGACAGAGAAAACTTATGTAATCTAGTATTCGGTTCCTATAGTAGTCATTCGCTTTCTCCTTGGAAGCTCACAAATCGGACATGGAAATTAATTAACACCTTTTTACCTGTGTTCTCCAATAACTGGAACTTAGGTCAATTTTGGTTCTGATAGTTAAAGATACTGTCTAGCTTAGTGGTTCCTAACCTGTGGTCCATAAGAATGAAAATATGGCCCACAGCCTCAACATTATTACACCATTGCCTCGAAACCACGTGGCAATGAGAGAGACTGGTCTTGCGAAACTCTCTTACAGTGCTGAGGCAACAGGGATGTCGGGAGGGGAGAGGCTGACTATACACGAAAAATTGCTACTACCACATTAGCTCTAGATGATTAAATATGGTTTAAATATGGTGTGGGTGAACATATGGCAACTATTGGATGACATATGTTCTGTATCAGAAACTAGAGCTGATGTGATCTATCCAATGCAATTTTCTGAACCCCAAATAACCAGAACAATTCTAAAGTTGTCCAAAAACTTATTTGTAACCCATTTGGTACTAATGCTGGAGAGTGGTCCCTGGTCATGTGGTCTCTGGTTAAAAAAAAGGTTGGGAACCACTGGTCTACCTAATGCCTTAGGGTTAGCATAGATCAGAACGGATTTAAAAGCACACAACAACACCATCATAATGAACAACAGATATAGTACTTCAAAACTTTAAATGAACTTCAAATTTGACAGGTTTTACCTTATTGGTGCAATGGGCACTGTTTGTAATCATTTTCAAAAGTTATTTTAAAAGTACAGTTGTTCCTCTGTATCCACAGATTTTGTAGCCATGGATTCAATTCAACCATAGTAATTGAAAATATCCCCTTTCATTTTATAGAAGGGACGCCATTTTACTATACCAGGGGTCCCTAAAGTAAGGCCTGTAGGCCAGATGTGGTCCTCAAAGTTTATTTACTATCTCCACCCCCCCCCCCCAAGCCTCAAAATTTTAGAAAGTCTGAAATGACTTGAAGGCACACAACAACGTCCTATTGAAGTACTAGTAAGTTTATGTTGGTTAAAATTGTTCTTTGTTCTAAATATTGTAATGTTCTTTCATGGTATTTTTGCAATAAAAATTAAGCATGTGCAGTGTGCAGAATTTGTTTATAGTCCAGCCCTCCAACAGTCTGAGGGGCCATGAACAGGCCCTCTGCTTTTAAAGTTTGAGGACCCTTGTACTATGCCGTTGTATATAATAGCACTTGGACAGCCACAGGTTTTGATATCCATGTGAGGCCCTGAAACCAAATCCCAGCAGTTACCAAGGGTCCATGTAATATCTCATTCTCTTATAAAGCAGTTTCCCCTTTAAAAAGAGAGAAAAACTAAGTGACAAATGATTTCTATCCTGTCCCTGGGATGGAACTTCTCTTCCAGTTTTGAGTCTGAATTTTACAGGCGCTACCCAAGCTGTGGAGTCAATTTGGGGCATGCTGTTTAGCATCTTTGATTGTCTTTTGAAAGTTTGGAATAAAACCTGTAATGAGCATTTGACCTAACATTGTAATGATGACAACAATGCTACACAAAAGGCTGAAGTGAATATTGCCAGATCTCACATGGAATATTGTGTCCAGTTCTGGGCACAATTCAAAAGGATATTGACAAACTGAATGTGTGCAAAGAAGTGCAACTGAAATGGTAGAACATCTGGAAATGATATTTTCTGAGGAGTGGCTTAATGAACTGGGTATGTTTAGCCTATAAAAAGGTAAAGGTTTCCCCTTGACATTAAGTCTAGTTATGTCTGACTCTGCGGGATGGTGCTCATCTCAATTTCTAAGACGAGGAGTCGGTGTTGTCCGTAGTCACCTCCAAGGTCATGTGGAGCACAGTAACCTTCCCGCCAGAGTGTTACCTATTGATCTACTCACATTTGCATGTTTTTGAACTGCTAGGTTGACAGAAGCTGGGCCTAACTCCAGGAGCTCACCCCACTCCCTGGATTCGAACTGCTGACCTTTTGGACAGCAAGTTCAGCTGCTCAGCAGTTTAACCTGCTGCACCACCTGGGGCTCCTGCTTAACCTACAGAATATATTAAAAAGTAATGTGATAACAGTTTTAAAATATTTTAAAGGTTATCCTGTTCAAGATGGAACCAGCTTGTTTTCTGCTGAAAAAATCCCAGGGTGCTTTCAGGAGAGGCAGTTCATTGTGTGATGGTTACAAAGGAGCTATTTTGGGAGTCTGGAGAGGTCCAAGTCCACTTTTTACATTGTATGTTGCTTGCCTTCCTTTATCATTTCAGTGGTCCACAATAATTTATGGTGTGCTTTTGAGATGGAGAGAAACCATCCTTTGATGTGTTTGACTGCACATCTTGACAAAGGATCAGATGTTTGTCTTCGCAAATCCACAGTCTCCCTTCACCATAACTAAAATGCTCACAATGCACATTTAGAAATTCACTCCATATAATACAGTGGAGTCTAGGTCAGGCACCACACACTTATATTTCCAAATAAATATACCCAGAATTGCATTATTCATGAATTTAGCATAGTAGATTGAGAAAGAACCCCATTAGTCATACAACAGCTTTAAAATTATTAATCACTGATATGATTTAATGAAGTAATAAAAATTGTCCACAGCCATCACCATCTTAGTTTAATGTACTCAAAGGTAACAGAGAAGGCAAAATATTTTTCTATTACCTATTGTGATATCACTACTACTCACTATCTAAAAAAGCAAAGCTTGGTTTGATTTTCAAAATCAAAGTATGCTTCTCCCCCCTCCCCTTTTAAACCAAACTAAGCACATTTGGCCAATTAACAATTTATTTATTTATTTATTTTTATCCTGCTCTTTCCAGCCTGAAGGTGACTTAGGGTGGCATACAGATTGGCAACCATTAGATGACACAACATACATACGTATATACATACATATCAGTTAAAAGCCTTTAACATCATAATAAAAATCCATACAAAACCAATTAAAACTAAGTAATCAGTGTCTACCAGTTCAACTCCTTATCCATTTACATCATCTAAGCCGTTCAGTTTTCGTCATTTCAACATACTGTGTTTATTCAATTATGCCTTGTTTCCGAAAGCTTGCTCAAAGAGCCAGGTTTTTACTCTTTTCCGAAAAGACAGGAGGGAGGGGGCCAATCTAATTTACCTAGGGAGGGAGTTCCACAGCCGAGGTCATCACCACTGAGAAGGCCCTGTCCCTCGTTCCCGCCACAGTAGCACAGAGTATGGGTTTCAAGTACATCCAATAAAGACACAAACCAGGTAAATACAGTATAAAAATATCCTTTGAATATTATTATGGGCAACACAGAGTGAAATTATTTCATAGCAGACAAACCATAGCTTTTCAGTGAAACATACATAAACTGGATTATATCCGAGATCACAGTAACATAGCAATGACAGATCGCAACTATACAAATATGGTAGTCCCAAAATCATGAAATCAAAACTCCAGTGTTGAACAGTCCAGACATAATAGGATAATAAGGACAAAAGGAGACTGCGGTTTAGCTCCGAAAATTTCATTCAAAAGCAGGCCTTTTAGGAGCTAAACCGCAGTCTCCTTTTGTCCTTATTATCCTATTATGTCTGGACTGTTCAACACTGGAGTTTTGATTTCATGATTTTGGGACTACCATATTTGTATAGTTGTGATCTGTCATTGCTATGTTACTGTGATCTCGGATATAATCCGGTTTATTCTATATGTATGTTTCACTGAAAAGCTGTGGTTTGTCTGCTATGAAATAATTTCACTCTGTGTTGCTCATAATAATATTCAAAGGATATCCTCATCCCCGCCAAGCAAGCCTGTGAGGAAGGTGGGATCGAGAGCAGGGCCTCCCCAGACGATCTTAAATCCTGGGTGGTATTTTGTATATACTGGAAAATCTCAATTAAAAATATTTTTTTAAAAAAATAAGGAGAGATACATTCGTACAGGAAAGCTGGGCCGGAACCGTTTAGGGCTTTATAGGCTAAAGACAGAATTTTGAATTGTGCTCGGTAGCAAACTGGGAGCCAGTAGAGCTGGTGCAACATTGGAGTTGTATGCTCCCTGAGCGCTGCTCCCGTTAGTAACCTGGCTGCCACCCGCTGCACCATTTGAAGTCCATACATATAAATGTGTGTGCATGCATGCTTGTGTGTTTGTATGTATTCAGAAATTGTTTCCATTGCCTACTGTTAAATTTAGGTAAACATGTACAGTATTGCAAATCACATATTGTGTGATTGATGTGCTAAAGGAAAAAGAGACCATTCATATAATTGTCAGTGGCTCAACCAGTTTTTTTTTACAAATAGCAGGTATGGTGGCTGCAGGTGTATTTGCATGCACATATACAGTCTGGATTAGACTCCTCCCAGAGGAATGGTCTCCAGTTGCAATCCAAGTCTAGGTCACTTGCTATTCTTACCAAAAAGAAGGGTTTCATTAGCATGAAAGGGAAATCTTCCCCTAGTACAAATAGCAAGCCAGTGAATCCAGATCTGGATTAGGCACAATGAGTTAAATTCTCCAACATCCCTTGGGTGACAGTTTCAACCATCTATTCGCTGCTCTTATGATTCACTTTTTGAAAAGCCATTCACGCAATGGCTAATTGTTTGATTGATACCTTGTCTAGTCTGGCTCTGGTATTTCTTTAATAAGGTGATGGGTACAATTTTTCATTGTTAGTTCAGCAGATGGCTAGAGGGACTGTCTAAAATAGCATCCTTGCAACTCCTGCTATGTATGAGAGGCAGTTTCCATGTCAAATTGACCTTAGGTTCTTTGGGGACCTGCCATGTGCTATGAATGTTTCTGGCTGTAAGAGCCTTTCGAAGTGAAGGCCGTTCTTTCGAATGCAGATAACACTGCTAATGGTACGTCAAGGCACCAGAACCCATCTTATCTTGGAAGCTAAGCAGGGTCTGCCCTTGTTAGTACTTGGATGGGAGACCACCAATGAATACCAGGTACTGTAGGCTCTATTTCAGAGGAAGGAATTGCCAAAGCCACTTCTGATTGCCCAGGAAAACCCTATGAAATACATGGGGTCATCATAAGTTGACAGGTAGCTTGAAGGCACGTAACCCTGTGTGTCATTTGATGGGGGTACTTGGTGAAGTAGGAGGGCAGATATCATTCAACAGCATCAAGAGAACTAAGTATTTTCTGAATATTTTTTCCTCCAAAATAATAGACTGGCTTTCTGACAAGAGCCCAGCATGGTGGGACATAGAATCACTTCACCAAGCACCCAGCTTGTAATTTGCTGTGCCAGCACTCCTATTACCCTTTGGAAGTCTTGTGGTGGCTTGTTGAGTCTCAGTCTAGGTGTGAAGTGAAGCAACTGGATAAAGACTTAAAACATAGATTAAAGACTATGTGTCTGCTCACCCGTTTTCTCCCATGTACACAATTTCACAGGATGGCAGAAACAAATCTTTTGAATGGGAAATGTTCACTTACTGTCTATAGAAAGAGGAACAACAGTTTCTGCATTTTTTTGGGCAATCCTATATTGCACATTATGCTGCATAGAATAATAGAGTTGGAAGAGACCACATGGGCCATCTAATCCAACCCCCTGCCATGTGGGAAAAGCGCAATCAAAGTATCCCTGACAGATGGCCATCCAGCCTCTGTTTGAAAGTTTCCAAGGAAGGAGCTTCTACCACAGTGTGAGGCAGAGTGTTCCACTTCTGACAGTTATTCCTAATGTTCAGGTAGAATCTCCTTTCTTGTCATTTGAACCCATTGCTCTGAGTCCTTGTTTCAAGGGTAGCAGAAAACAAACTGCTCCCTCTTCCTTATGACACCCTTTCACATATTTATATATGACTATCATGTCTCCTCTCAATCTTCTCTTCTGCAGGCTAAACATATCCAGTTCTTTAAGACACTCCTCATAGGGATTCATAGTCTCCAGACTTTCATTATTTTAGTCGCCCTTCTCAGGACACCTCCCAGCTTTTCAATATTTATTTTGAATAGTGGTGCCCAGAATTGGACACAGTATGCCAGGTGAGGCCTAAGTGAAGCAGAATATAAGGGCACCATGACTTCCCTCGATCTAGACACTATTCTCCTTTTGATGCAGCCTAAAATCCCATTGACTTTTTTTAGCAGCTGCATCACACTGTTGGCTCATGATCCACTTGTTGTCCATGAAGACTCAAATATCTTTTTCACATGGACTGTTGTTTATTCAGGTATCACCCACTCTCTATCTTTGCATTTCATTTTTTCTGCCTAGGTGTAGTATCTTACATTTGTCCATGTTGAAATTCATTGTATTAGTTTTGACCCAGCTCTCTAATCTGTTAAGGTCATTTAGAATTCTGAGCCTGTCCTCTGGAGTATTAGATATCCCTCCTAATTTGGTGTCATCTGCAAACTTGATAAGCACGGCTAGCCCAGATTTGACTAGTTTGCTTGCAAGAAGGTCATGGGGGACTTTGTTGAAGGCCTTACTGAAATCAAGCTATGCTACATCCACGGCATTCCCTGCATCTACCAAGCTTGTTACTATTGAAAAAAGATTTTTGAGAAATCCATGTATATGTCTAGGACTATTTGTCCTTTGTAACAGAAAAAAATAAAATAAAACGCAAACCTCTCAACAGGAAAAATGGCATTCTCTTTCTGGCATATGTTTATAATGCAAATAGATGCAAATCTTTTTAAATTTCTGTTTAGTTAGTGGACAGGCTAAGGTGCTGTAGGGCATGGGTCGACAAATATTTTTGTGGAGGTGTACTTTTTGCCCCAGTTGTTACAGGGTTGCTTTTGTGGTGATGTAGAAGAAACATGATGTCACTTCCAATTTCACATTTGGCTGATTTTCTTGCTTTGTCATAGGGTGGGGCGTATGTGATTGGAAAAATCAACACCACCTCTGGATCTGGGTATGGTTAATTTCAGCCATTTCCTTTTTGTGGATCCTTTTTACTACAAAATTCAGGATTGTGGAGGGTTTGAGTGGTTGGTCACCCATACAAAAGTTTGGAGGCCACATCTTACCAGGAGTCTTCACTTTTGTCACCATTATTTTAGGATAGAGGGTGGCACGTGTAACCTCCCAGGTGTTTTGCCTATAATTCTCATTGGCTATACCCACAATAATCAGTGAGCAAAGATTATTTATTTATTTATTTATTATTTATTATTCGGTTTTATATTCCGCTCCTCCCAGCAGGCTTGGGGCGGATCACAAAGTACAAGCATACAATAAATATGCGATAAAACAGTAAAAACATACAATAAAACATACAGTAAAAACACAATACGTAGCCATGGTGGTACAGGTCTACGAATCCTTGACTGAAGCGAGACGGACCAAATTAAATTTGGATTTACCCGAACGCTAATCTGAAGAGGGTCGTCTTGCATTCCCTTCGAAAAGGGAGGAGTTCAGAGACCGCTCGAATGTGGTCGGGGAGCGCCTCAGGTACACAGGCCCTAGACCGTGCAAGGCCTTAAAGGTTAAAACCAGCACCTTGAAGGCAATCCGGTACTCGATGGGAATCCGGTACTCGATTATAGCAGTTGCACTCCACAAACATCTTCTCCTAGTTGGCCAACCCTTTGGTAGGCCACTGAGATCACATCTTCTGGACATTTAATGCAGTATTTCCTGACTTCTGCACAGTGATGATGACACTGAAAATCTCTTTTTTTATGATGGAAGGGAAATTGGTAGGGTGGTGGGACTCTGATGCTCGGACTGTTGACTTCTGCCTTCTTGCTCATATTGATGAACTATGTTTTTCTGCAGAACACCACAGTACACTGGGATTTTTGCTACAAATCGGATAACTTAATTTAGGCAGAGGTAGAGTCATTCACGTTTCATGTTTGTAGAAGGGCTGGTGACAATGTAGCTGGGTTTGTAAATAGCATAGATGGCAGGAGTAGGACAATGGCTAACAGTAAGATTTATGTGTGCCAGAGCAGAGGCAACTGTTCTCTCTCAAGACACTGTTTGTTTGCAAATAGAAAGAGAGTTTGTAGTGCTCCATTCTGGAAACAGAGGGAGGATTCAGTGAGGGGGAAATAGGCGGGTTTCTTTGCTGCTGCTAAACACAGCAGGCATGCCAGGAGCTCAAAGGGAAGCCTGGCACTAATAGCCCCGCTTCCCCCAAATGCCTGTTTACAGAAATTAGTTGGGTTTGTAGCAAGGAAAATGCCTGAACATGAGACGCACAGGCATGTTAACCAAGTTGGTTTCAGGAGGAAAAAGTGCACCCAGGATAGATAGGAATGGACCCACCTAGTAAGGATGATGGAAAAGGTGGCAAAGCTAAGGGAAAGAGATGCTCATCCTGAATGGGAGGGCAGGTAGAAATGGACCAGGAATCTATTTTGAGAACAAGAGAGTAGAGTAAATTAGAATGTAAAGGAAGGTGGAAAATCACTATGTGTGATCGTCATACCCTCAGAACCCGTGTTTTTTCCTATCAGCATCTAACAAAGTATGCTCTCTCTAGGATTTTCTCAGTCCTCTAAGCAATGGCATACTTCTACCAGAAATCATCATGGTGTCACCCTGAGAGAAGATAGCTGATTTTTTCTGGGTCCTCCAGGGTGACACTATGGTAACTTCTGGCAGAAATAATTCATTTCAATAGTGTTTGCTATTATTGACGATTTTCATGTTTTCACTATTAGTTCAGGCATGTATCCCTGCTGATATGAGGGTTCTACTGTTTGTATGTTTCCTGTATGTATATAAGGGAGCCAGCATGGCATAGTAATTTGAACCACAACCCTGGAGACCAGGCTGCAAATCCCATCTGACCATGGAAGCCCAATGGATGACCTTGGAGAAGTCATTCTCTCAGCCTCAGAGAAAGTCAAAATCAAATACTTTCTGAAAAGATATTGCCAAGGAAACCCAGTGATGAGTTTTTCTTTGGCTTTCCATAATTCAGAAATGACTTGAAGGTACACAATTTGGTTCCCAAGCCCCGTGTAGCTGGGGAAGGTAAGCCTTTTGCTACCCATGTTGGAAAATAGTTCTGTTGGAACTATTTTCAGGGGTGTGGCCCCCTTAGGGAGCAGCTCACCCCACCCAGCTCAGTTTGAGCTCATTGTTAGCCCGCCCCCTTCCCATTAACATATATATTGGTTGCTCACTGGGGCCGGGTAAGAACTCCCCCCTCCCCATGTTCTAGTTTTTTTCCCCACCTACCCTATACTGTTTACAAGGTCAAATTGGGAGTTGTTAAATAGGCCATCCCATGGAAAGCACCTATAGGTTTACATTATGTGTACACCTAGGGTATATATTTGTAGTCTAGGCCAGGAATGGAAACCCTCACCTATGTTTATGAAACGGGTGAGAGAAAATGGAAATGGCCTTGAAATGGAGAGAGTTCTAGCCTCCGTAAAATCCTTTGGACTTGGGGCAGAATTCTTTGTACATTTCCTTCAGGGTTTTCCCTAGAAATGTTAAAGTTTACTATATCTGGGGACCCAGGTGTTTCGCCCTACTTAGCTGAAGGCCACTACCTTGGCTTAAATCCACACCAGGTTCATTTTAGCTACATGTTGCAAGTCACATGAAGTTAATTCAGACAACGTTTAAATAAATGTTGCCCATAATTAGATACACACTTTTGTCTGGTCTCTTATTTTGGTGGTGTGATGGCAATAACACTTTAATTCAATATAAATAAATGGGATAGTGAAGGAGGAAATAGTAGGTAAGAACAGGTTGTCTAGGCCAGTGTTTCCCAACCTTTTTTGAGCCGCGGCACACTTTTAACATTAAAAAAATCCGGGGGCACACCACCAACCAAAATGACACAAAATGACACTCTAACACAGTAAAGAACGGCTGGGGATGGTGAGCTGCTGGGAGCAGCTGCTGGGAGTGCCGAAGCCGGGGGAGGAGCCAGGCCACACCATGCCCCGCCCCCTCCCCCTGGCTTCAGTTCTCCCACAGCTTTGCCAGCCTTGAGGGGACAGTGCCAAGCCAGCATTGTGCTGGCTCTGCCACCGCTGGCTTGGCACTGCCCCCTCAAGGCTGGCAAAGCTGTGAGGGCGCCTAAGCAGGAGGAGGGGGCGGAGCCAGGCCACGCCATGCCCTGCCCCTCCCCCTGGCTTCAGTTCTCCCACAGCTTCGCCAGCTTTGAGGGGGCAAGCCAGCATTTTACTGGCTCTGCCATCGCTGGCTTGGCACTGCCCCCTCAAGGCTGGCGAAGCTGTGGGAGTGCTGAAGCCGGGGGGAGGGGGCGGAGCCAGGCTGCGTCATGCCCCCCCCCCCCAGCTTCAGGTCTCTCACAGAGGAGGAGCATGAGCGGTGGACGGGCTTCAGTAGGCAGGGCTCCTCTGCGTGGCTTCAACAAGCAAGTGGCGAGAGTCATGGTGGGAGTCATGGCAGATTGGAGGCTGGTTGGGGAAACGGCCGAAGGAGGCGGTGCCCCGGTCCCTTCTTCTTTTTCTTTGCAGCTGCCCGTCCCTTCCTTCTCCTCTCCCAAGCAGCAGGAGTTCGGCAGGACGAGGGGGGAAGGAAGGGGGGCAGAGAGCTTTTCTCGCGGCACACCTGATGATCGCTCACGGCACACTAGTGTGCCACGGCACACTGGTTGAGAAACACTGGTCTAGGCATATGGACTGATAGAGATGCAGAGATGTGGGATTATGGTAAACTAAGAGGGAATGTGGTTACAATGTTGAGGTGGGGGTGGGGGTGGGAGGTGAGTTACCATGAAACAACTTGATTAATGTAGGAGAGAGTACCAAGTAATACACTGTTCTTTTGCTTATATTCTTTTGTAAAGTATCATGTGCATTAATGTAGCAACAGCAACAACAAATAATTATAAATAAGAAGAGCAGATAGCTCTGTTAGCTATTCTGGGCAACTCATGTTGCTACTAAGGGTTTGCAATGTACTTTTCCTAAGTTTTGGAAAGGATCAGGACTGTTTCTGTTGCAGCTGACATAGTTAATTGATGGGATAATTGAGTGTATTGTTATCTCATGTATATAGTAAGCCACTGTGTGTTTATACTTGGAGCATTGCGTTTTGTAGCTTTGCTTGAAAGCTCATTCTGAGCTGAAAAACCTTTGTTTTGGTGCTGGGAGCAGTTCTGCAAGTGTCCTGAAGATAAAGTTTGTAAGTCACTTTCACACAGTTGAATTCATCCCCCCTGCAGTTGGTTATATATGTCCAAAAGGATGCATTGACATAAAGGATAGCATACACCTCTAGACTATCCATGGATCCAGCCTGAAGTACTCTTCTTTGGGCCAATGCAAAAAGTTCTACTATGATCACATGAATGGGTGCTGAGAAGTGTTGGCTATATCAGTGGAAGTCCTGTGTCATTACATGTCACATCATCCATGGAAGTAACCCAACATATGGGACATCTAGTCCAACTCCCTGCCATGAAGGAAAACACAATCAAAGTATCCCTGACAGATGACTAACTAACCTCTATTTACAAGTTTCTAAGGAAGGAGTTTCCACCACACTCCAAGGCATAGAGTTCCACTGCTAAAAGTTCTTCCTAATGTTCAGGTGGAATCTCCTTTCCTGTAATGTGAACCCATTGCTCAGAGTCCTAGTTTCCAGGGCAGCAGAAAACAAGTCTGCTCTTTCTTCCTCATGACACCCTTTCACATATTTATACATGGCTATTATCTCTCCCTTCAGCCTTCTCTTCTGCAGGCTAAATATACCCAATTCTTTAAGATATTCTTCATAGAACATGGTCTCCAGACTTTTGATTATTTTAGTTACCCTCCTCTGGACATTTTCCAGCTTGTCAATATCTCTTTTCAACTGTGGTGTCCAGAACTGGACACAGTATTCCAGGTGAGATCTGGAATATCTTTTCAGTCAAGGGTCACACATCCTATATGATGACATTTTATTTTTTCTGGCTAGGTTTTCTGCTGAAATTAAATCTAAGCCATGATGTCTGTAAGAGACAATTACATTCCGGAAAAGTAATGTTTGCAAGCTCAGGGCCAGAAACATAATAAAATCTGCATAGTGGTGCCTAAATTGTAGATCAGCAATTGCTGTGGAAGTCTGGCTTGTCAAGTCTTAAGTGGCTATGAATTTTTCACGATAATCTTACACAGATGTTGCCAGCCTTCCTGCCTCCAGATAACTCCACTAATACACAGGGCTGTATTAATATACACCATAATAGCCTAAATTGGATGAATGATAATAATGATAATTGATGATAGCTTGTGGCACCAAGACTTTGAAATCCTAGTTTCATTACATTCTTACTGAAAAACAATTGTTAACCCAGATGTACATATCAAGATGGAGGCTGGTTGCATGCTTATTTTAAATGCACATGCAGGGAAAATGCAGGACAGGCATGATCTCCTTTGTTCATATATGCATGGATGTACTTGTGATTATATGATCTACAAACTGATCCTAGGCATGCATACACACACACACACACCCTCATAAATGCCAGAATGTACTGCTGTTAATTAATGCATATTCAGCAATGGTGGGCTTATCCAAACTGCCCAAATGTGTTGGTGCACAGCAGTTGACACTGTTCTATGTGCATCCCCCACCCACTCAACCAAACACTATTTGCTTTCTGGGACTTCTGTTCTTCAAGAATTCTCAAATATTATTGCAAGTGGATCTGAATTTACTTCTGCTAGTTCCTTCAATACTCTTAGATGAAGTTCATCTGGCACTATAGACTTGAATTCATTTAGAGTAGCCAGGTATTCCTTGACTGCTTCTTTACTTATTTTGGGTTGCATTTCCTCTATTGCCTCATCCACTCTATCTTGGTCAGATTGAAAACTAATTTCCTTTTGAGAGAAGACTGGGGAAAAGAAGATGTTGAGTAGTTCCCAATCACCTGTCAGCATTTTATCATCTTCTTCATGTAGAAAATCTACCATTTCCTTATTCTTCCCTTTGTTACTAATATAACCAGTCAGCAGTAAAAAAAATGTTTTTAATTTCTCTAGCAAGCCTGAGCTCATTTTGGTCCTTTTCCCTACACCAACTGCTTATTCATTTGGATTCCTCTTTGTTGATCCCCCCCCTTCATTTCTTTTATGTGTCCCTTTTTAATGTTACCTCAGTTGAAAGTTCTTTGGACATCCATTTTGGTTTCTTTAGACTTTTCTTATTTTTTTCTCTCTCCTTGTTGGCATGGTTTGCAATTATGCCTTCACTTTTAAGGAGCTCCCATTCATCATTAACTCTCTTCTATTTCAGTATTCCTACCCATGGGTTCACCATTAGAATTTCCCTACATTTCCTGAACTCAGCTCCCCTAAAGTCTAGAACAGTGTTTCTCAACCTGGCGGTCGGGACCCCCATGGGGGTCACGAGAGGGTTTCAGAGGGGTCACCAAAGACCACCAGAAAACATATATTTCTGATGGTCTGAGGAAGCCCTTTGGCAGAGAAGGTTGAAGATCTCTCCTCTTGTCCTTCTCTTTCTTTTTGGAAACAGACTGCAAATTCCCCCACCTAAAGCTTTCCTCTGCTGTGATTGGCAGACTTCCCAGCCAATGGGGAGGGCTGTTTCTGAGACTCCAAGCAGGGAGGGGAGAGCAGGCGTGCTCGGCACATGGCAGCATGATGCGTATGTGTGGGTGAGGGAGAGTGTATGGGATGGAGGCTCACGCCAGGAAGTCCCTTCAAGGCGTGAGGGTTCTGTGTAGGAAGTTCGACCCAATTCTATCATTGGTGGGGTGCAATGGGCTCTTTGATTGTAGGTAAACTAAAAATCCCAGCAACTACAACTCCCAAATGTCAAGATCTATTTTCCCCAAACTCCACCAGTGTTCGTTTTTGGGTATATTGAGGATTCATGTCAAGTGTGGTCCAGATCCATCGTTGTTGAGTCCACAGTGCTCTCTGGATGCAGGTGAACTACAACTCCCAAACTCAAGGTCAATCCAGTATTTGCTGTTGGTCATGGGAGTTTTGTGTGCCAAGTTTGGTTCAATTCAATTGTTGGTGAGTTCAGAATGCTCTTTGATTGTAGGCGAACTATAAATCCCAGCAACTACAACTTCCAAATGACAAAATCACACACACACCAAATACAGTTATGAAGTAGCAATGAAAATAATGTTATGGTTAGGGGTCATCACAACACGAGGAACTATATTAAGGGGTCGCAGCATTAGGAAGGTTGAGAAACACTGGTCTAGAATATAGATATGACTACTCTTAGTTTAGTATTTCCTCTGTATAACAGTATCAACTGCTATGCACCAACACATTTGTGCAGTTTGGATAAGCCCACCATTGCTGAATATGCATTAAATATGACACTGTTCTATGTGCATCCCTCACCCACTCAACCAAACACTATTTGCTTTCTTTGGGATTTTGAAGGTTTAACCTTTCTTTTCTTCCTTTTTTCATTCTTATTATTAGAAAATGCCTTTTTTCATACTGATATTTTCCAGTGTTGATCAACTAGTAAGGTTAACAAATGTGGCACATTTCAGATGATTTGAGGACTTATTACTTGTGATATGGGTGTGATGTTTGATGTAAGTGTGTCCATGTAAATGTGTCCCCTGCTATTTTTCACACATGTTCTGCAACCTACAGTCTCTTTTTGAGTCTGTCCCCTCAAATTCTCCTTGTTACTCTCTTGTCTTCTTATAACTATGGTAGGATTTGTTTTTCTTTTGCTTTTTTCCCACCTGGCTGTAGTTTGAAGACTTAACATGCAGACATTTTTTGTGTAGGGGTGATCACACACCTTATGGTCCTGAAAATTCAATTTCCCAAGCTGTGTTCTGTATACTTTCCAAACATTACAATTGAAGAAACATTTCTCTGATCATCCTGAACTATTTTTTAAGAACGTTGTACTAATTAAAGTTGAAGGCAATGAGATAAACATAAAGTTAAAAAAATTACCTGAGCTTTCAAAAAAAAGAAGAAATAAATAAAAGAAAATACATTGAGATCCTTATATCTGTATCTGTGGGGTATATGTTTCTGATTGAAGCACAGTTATATTCCAGTTCTCCAACTCATAAGAGACATTCTTATTCTAGTTACTGCTAGACAAAGCTTGGCCAGTGAATATAGTGACCTAGGGCTTTCAGTCAAAAATGTAATTTTGCAAGCTCTTTTGCTAGTCCATGCAAACTAGACTTTTGTTCAAGACACGAGTGTTGTTGAATTGCAGTTTCCACTGTTCTTTACGGAAGTTAAAATCCAACAAAATCTGGAGGGTTAGACAATTTTCACCCTTGCTCTGGTTACAAGAGGGATGGACAGGTGAGATGGACTATCCTGCTGTACTTTAGCAGCAGTATCCTTTTCCAAATGTGTATCCCTGTATTGTCAGAGAACACAGAATCATAGAATCATAGAGTTGGAAGAGACCTCATGGGCCAACCCACTGCCAAGAAGCAGGAGAATCACATTTAAAGCACACCTGACAGAATAGAACATACCAAAGAAGGACATACCCTGTTGGGAGGCTTACGGTTTGGAGAAATAATAATTAAAACAACAACAACAACACCTCACTTTATTTCCTCAAAGGGGGAAGCCAACCTAGTTGGATCCAAGAATATTTAACAGCTGTGGAAACTCCCTCTGGGCACACAGAAGTCACTACACAGACTGCACTCTGGCACCACAAGATGCATAGCCAACTTTAAGAAATGGGGCCACAAAGTGGAGTTCGCGACATGTGAGTGCGGAAAAGAACAAACCTCAGACCACCTATTAAAATGCAGTCTGTGCCCTGCCACTTGCACAATGGAGGACCTCCTCATAACAACACCAGAGGCACTCCAAGTGGCCAGCTATTGGTCAAAGGACATTTAATATAATGCCAAGTTTTTAAACTTTGTGTTTTTTTAAACACATTACAACTGTACCTTGGTTTGCTTCTGATATGACATATAACATTTTTATTGGCTCCCAACTGAGCACTGGGCCCTGTACAAGATGCTAGTTTTGACCTTCAAAGCCTTGTATGGCCAGGGGCCAACGTACCTTAGAGACTACCTCTCTCCCTTTCATCATCAGTGGTCGCCACGTTCCTCCCAACGAAACCTACTGTACATTCCAGGTCCTAGAGAAGTGCATCTTGAAAGTATGAGATGCAGGGCCTTTCTGTCTCTGCCCCTGTCCTATGGAACTCTTTGCCTCCATACTTGAGAGCCATGCGCAATTTACGACCTTTTACGCAGGCACTTAAGACATGGCTTTTTAGCAGAGCCTTTGACCTATAATTTCTGATTTTAATATTTGTATGTTTTAATGTTTTTATCCTTTTATGTAAATTGTCCAGAGCATCTTGGATGGAGGGCGATTAACAAATAATAAACTGATGATGATGATGATGATGATGATAACTAAACCAGTGGAATAATGGCAAATTTCTGAGAGAAATGGAAAATTGGTGCTGAATGTGTGTGTCT
Organism: Anolis apletophallus; assembly: GCA_030556195.1. Lineage (NCBI taxonomy): Eukaryota > Metazoa > Chordata > Lepidosauria > Squamata > Anolidae > Anolis > Anolis apletophallus. Next base: position 101,806,225 of record JARBWK010000009.1, read on the forward strand.
GTATGAGGGAAGAGCATTGTGGAAGATAGCTTAGCTGCCTGGAATGCCAAAAGGTCCTAACAATAATGTGGAAACCTCGCTTTCAGTCAAGCAGCAGCAACTGTAGCCCCCCACCCCACCCCTCTAAATACCAAGTACCTTACTAAGTTCGGCACGTTCTCTTTCATTCTTGTACTCAGCAGAGTGGTACATGTAGAAATCAACAGCTTTCTTGTGGATCACAGACCAAGTCCTCTTTGGTCTCAGGATGTCAAAGAAAGCAGAAGTTAAAATTAGGCTGTATTTATACTGTAGGAAAAGTAAGTTGTGGATTCCTTTGATATTTCTATTGGGATGATTGGGATTGGTGCTACCTAAATACAATTGTTCTAGATTTAGGAATAGAAAGTGAGATAAAATCATTTGTTGATGGTGTAAATAGGTGTTTTTAGGACTATCAGGATTGTTTTCCTTCAAATGTGACATGGAAACAAGTATCCTATTTGTGCCCTTCAGCTGCAACCAATTCTTTCTTTCTTAAAACACACTCCCAGGATTTATAGCCAAAGACTTGCTTCAAAGACCACCGCATTGAGTGGCAGTGGTGTAAATGAAAGCCAGGTTAATTAAATCCTACACATTTGTGAAGTGTTCCAAAAAAAGATATTTCCAAACTGGGTGAGTGAGCAGTAGGTTGAAATTACTATGGGAATTGGGAATCAAAGTTTCTAACTTCTCATCAGCCATGGTATGATCTCCTTTTCTCTCCTTTTCAGCCCCCAGTTTGTCCGTTTATAGGACAAAAATATATTCAAAGAATTCCTATGAGGTTTCTTGGATGCAACTGTTAAGAAATGACCATGGGTGTCGAATGTGTAGCTACGCATGAACATACCAGCTGGGAAGATGGTATGGATGTCTGGAGCAAGTGCTACGAAGACTAATCAGAGAGTTATCCTTCATTTAGGCCAGTGGTTCTCAACCTGTGGGTCCCTAGCTGGTTGACAGCTGGTAAACTGGCTGGGATTTCTGGGAGTTGTAGGCTAAAACACCCAGGGACCCACAGGTTGAGAACCACTGATTTAGGTAGAGTGAGGAAATCAGAGGGGGAGGAAGGCGTTGTGGTGGTTAGTGTGATGGAGAAGGATTTTAGAAGCCCAGATTCTGATCCTCACTGAGCTGTAAAACCATGTAACTGACCAGAGACCAGTCACTGCCTTATACAATTTTATCACACATAGCTGCCGTCCAGCTGCATTTATGTGATCACAGATAATGGCAACTTCCAGTTTTTTTATCGTGTCAGAAGCAAATTGAAAATATACTGAAAGTCGTTTCTGGTGTGAGAGAATCGGACGTCTACAGAGACATTGCCCAGGGGATGCCCGGATATGTTACCATCCTGTGATAGGCTACTCTTATGTCCTTGCATGGGAAGCTGGGGCTGACAGATGGGAGCTCACCCTATTTCATGGATTCAAACCACCAACCTTCAGGTCTTCAGGTCAGTAGTTCAGCCAACATGAGGGTTTAACCCATTGTGCCACTGTGGTTTACCAGGATAAACCACAATAGTAACATCTTACGGATCTTTCATTGCAATACTTTACCGTCCTGCAATTGTACTGCTCTGTAAGGATTTTTTAATAAAAAAAACAAATTGGTAAAGAAGTGGATTAACCATATTGCATTTTTGTGTGTGTCAGGGGAGACTTGAGAAACTGCAAGTCACTTCTGGTGTGAGAGAATTGCCCGTCTGCAAGGATGTTGCCCAGGGGACACCCAGATGTTTTTGATGACTTACTATCCTTGTGAGGCTTTTCTCATGTCCCCACATGGGGAGCAGGAGCTGATAGAGGAGCTCATCCACGCTCTCCTGGATTCGAACCTCTGACCAGGCATGTAGCCAGGGGGGCTAAGGGGCTTCAGCCCCCCATCCAAATTCTCAGGGTGGTCCACGAGAAGGCCTTACTGGTACATTATTTAAACTGTTATGTTTATTCATATCATGATCTGATCACCATGCTCATTATATCCCACATTCATGGGGTTATTGGGATAACAATACAAAAGGTTTGCTAGGATAGACCCTCTTCCGCCTAGTCTCAGCCCCCCTGAACCAAACTCAGCCCCCCCCGAATCAAAATCCTGGCTACGGCCCTGCCTCTGACCTATCGTTCTTCGGCCCTGTTGGCACAAGTGTTTAACCCATTAAACCACCAGGGCCTCCCATCATATTGCATGACTCCATATTGCTAGGATCATGGTGCAATCCAGGGCTATTAGTTGGTATTTCTGTCAATACCAGGAGACAGGTTTGTTGTGATAAGGTGGCAGACTGACAGGAGGTTTTGCACAGCATTGTGTGATAGGAATCATCAGCAAAGATGCATCCCGCTACTATGCCGGTTTGCCACCTTTGTGCAATAAAGTTTTTAGACTAACGTTCCCCCTCCAGGGTGGTTGTTGGGGAAGGTGGCTTGCTGGCAGCAGTAGGAATAATAGAAAGGATGCGGTGCCTGTGTGCTCAGTGTGCCTTTTTTATTTTAGAGAAGTATCTGGGTAAGAGATGTGACAGATGCTGCATGTGACAGTTGACAAGTTAGATCTGGGACTCCAAATTGTTAGTTACGTTAGTTAGCTCTTAGTTTAATGAAGTTACTTTGTTGTTATTTTAAACATCAAGTTGTCACCTTGATACATAGATGCAGTATTACAGGTCCAGGGAAGATGTTGAAGGAGGTTTTAATTAAACCTTTGAAGACGGTGAGGAAGTGGATTGAAGGAGAGGGAAGAATTTCAACACATCAGGAGTGCCATAGTGAGAAGGGTAGGAAGGCAAATGAGGAGAAGACACACGCACACACACACACACACACACTTCAGAGGGAGGCTGCTTTTTTGATAAAAAATTTCTTCTAAGCCCTATTATGCAATGATACAAAATAGAAAGGCCTCTGCCAAAACGACTTACAGTCTAGCAGATATGATGCTGAGGGCCAAAGAGACAAAGGAAAGTAAAAAAAAGAGTAAGATGCAGGTACATTAGTGTTACATAATGGCCGAGTGGATGGAACACCGAACATGTTTTAAATATTCACATCCATTTAAAAGTTGTAATAAAATGAGGGTTTTTTTTAAAAAAAGGAATGGGTTTACCCTTAGCTCTCCATCTCTGCTTCCAGTTACGTGGATAGAACATTTCTGTTTCCTCGTTTGTTTCAAGTTTAATCTTATGAGGGGTTATTTTTGCAGTTTTGTCAAGGAAAGCCTGCATCATGAGGCAGAGTGAGGCTTTTAATGGCCAGTCCTGGAGAATTATTGGATTCTTCGTACCATGTTACAGTAGAGTCTCGCTTATCCAACCTTTGCTCATCTAACTTACTGTATTATCCAATACAGTCTGCCTCCCGACTGGATCCATAGCTGTTTCAATACATTGTGATGTTTTGGTGCTAAATTTGTAAATACAGTAATTACTACATAATGTTGCCATGTATTAAACTGCGTTTCCTTTCTATTTGTTATAAAACATGATGTTTTAGTGCTTACTTTATAAAATTATACCTAATTTGACACTTAATAGGTTTAATCCCTCCTTATTATCCAACATTTTTGCTTATCCAATGTTCTGCTGGTCCGTTTATGTTGGATAAGCGAGACTCTACTGTACTACTTTGTGGTGGTGATGGGATTGTGTGCTCCTATGAAGCAAGAGGCTATGATACATGACTCATTAGTAAATACAATGATAACATAATAAGGCAATAGGAAGAGACAAATGCTGCATTATTAATGGAGAGACTCAATTAAAGAAGCCATGGCCCCGAATATGCAAGATCTGATCAGGGATGTTGATAACCATGATTTAAATCTCTCTCATTCATGGATTTGCCATAAATTGAAGTCAGCTTGGCAGCAACTAACAATAATAACCATTTTTGCAGGCCCTAGATCATTTCCTTCTTTTGAGGAATAGGGATGAGCATGTCACAAAGTTTATCTAAAACACTGTGAATTAACCTTTTGCTCCCAAGTATGGCTGAAAATATTTGGGAGCAAATATTATAGACAGACTGAGAAAAGAGACCCAGGATGGTGTTGTGGTTTGATTGTAGACTCTGACTCTGAAGAACAGGAGTTTGAATCTTGGCTCAGCCATTGCAACTTACTGAGTAACCTTAGGCAAATTACACCCTTTCAGCCATGTGCCAAGCAGGGAAACCCTGTAATTGGTTCATTTTAGGGTTACCATAAGGTGGAAATGGCTTGAAGGCAGACAACATCAGCCTGGCCGAGAATCCTATTCTGTGGTTCATCTCAACATAAGTCTCGGCCTTCAGCCTCTATGCATGGAAAAGAAACTATTTTGACCTTTTGTTCAGGCAGCAAACTGTCTTGTGCCAGCTCTGATTTTTTGCATGCTTAAAACATTAAACAGGGGTTGGAAACATTTCTTTTCTGCACTACAAGAAAGTGAAATGGCCTCGGCTAACTTGGGGATTTGAGGAGTTGCAGTCCATAAAGGAATTTCCTACTTGACAGTTGCATCTGTCAAGTAGGAAATTTAGGTACCACTTTGTAGGAGGCTAAATTTAACTGATTTCTGGAATGTTAAATTGCGTCTATGTCTGTCTATATATGCTGTATACCTATGGCATTGAATGTTTGCCTGTATATGTGCATTGTGATCCGTCCTGAGTCCCCTGCGGGGTGAGAAGGATGGAATATAAATGACGTAAATAAATAAATAAATAAATATTCTGAGCTCTGCTGCAATGCTTTGTGATATCACAAACAGGAGGGAAGCCCCAGTGAAACTGGTGATACTGAGAGGAGTGTTTGTATAATGTAGCTACTTGTTTGAGTTTCCCAGAATTTCCTTGCTCTTTACCTCTGCCACTGATTCAAAGCTGAAAGGCAATCAATGGAGTTAATGGCTGTGCATTGTTCACCTCAAAAGCTCTGATTCACTCCCTTTCATTCTTGGCTTGGTTTCTCTTCTCTCCTTGAGGCTGAACAGCTGTCAGGTGTGTAAAGTATATACTGTATAAGCTGCTACCCCCATTGTAGTGATTTGAGCATTGGAGAATGATTCTGGAGATCAGAGTCTGAATCCTCACTCTGCAATGAAATTCACAGGGTGACCTTCAGGATGTTACCCTCTCTCAGCCTTAGAGGAAGGCAAAGGCAAAGCTCTTCTAAACAAATCTTGCCAAGAAACACTGTGATAGGTTTGCCTTAGGGTAGTCATAGTTTAGAAACATACAAAAAGATCCCCCATTTCCAGCAAGGATCTAGGGTCAAATAATGGTTCATCAGAGGCCAACTTGGCCCAAAGAAGCTGAGGGAAACAATATAGTGCAGGAAGCATGTTTCTGGAAACTTTGATTATTCTAGAACGAAAAGAATAATAAGCCTGAAAAAGTTCTAGAAAAGAATATGTCAATCTACTCTGGGACTACCGAATTCAGACTGACAAAGTTTTGGAGCACAATACTCCTGACCTCACAAATGTGGGGGGGGAAAGTATGGATCCTTGATATTGCAATCCCAGGCAACATCAGGATTGATGAGAGGCAACTGGACAAGCTTAACATGATACGAGGATTTAAAGATAGAACTGCAAAGACTCCGGCACAGGCCAATAAATATAATCCCAGTGGTAATGAGAACGCAGGGTGCAATGCCTAAAGACCTTGATCTGCACTTAAAAACAATCAGAGCTGACAAAATTACTATCTCTCAGCTGCAAAAAGGCCACCCTACTCAGATATGCACACATTATTTGCCAATACATCATACAGTCCTATACACTTGGGAAATGTACGACGTGTGACCAAATCCTAAAGCTAACATAGTGATCTTGTTTGCTGGGTTCTAATCTTGTTATGTATCAAATGATGATGATAATTGTTACTTATTGCCTACCTATCTTACATATTATGAAGATTAGAACATGATAGTAATGGAATGCAAATTTAAAATTCATAGTTCAAAGTTGACTGGGTTCAATCCTAACAGAACTGGGCAATCAATTTTATGACTGACTGACATGCACACACCAGCCAATCGGTGCAGGGGAAAACACATTTTCTGCTGAAAGCCAAAACAGTTTCTCCCTGAGCTATGTCTAGAAGAAAAAAACCTGTGCAATAGTGATTGTAGTAGAGTCAAAGCTAAAATAGTGTGTCCCTGCCTGTGCATAGAGTTTTAAAGTGCTTGGAACCTTTCTAGCCAGTCTAATCATCAGAGTTTTCCTTTCATGTAAAAGACACAGTGGCATCCCTCGTTCTTCCACTATTGCTCTTCCCCAGTCCACAGAGTATTTCTGTGTTTGCCTTTGGCTTTGCTCCTTTGAGGCATAGCTGGAAAGCAAACTAGTTCTGTCATTAAGCATCAGCATTGGATGCTGAAGAGGCCTCCACTATGGCCATTGGCAAAGTACTGATGGAGAGTATTTTACAACCCAGCTCAGCATTTTCATTTGTGGGTGAATGATTCATTTTTTTCTTTTTGGCCTTTGAAAATATGCACCTCTGGGCCAGCCTTAACCCCAACTGAGTGCACTTCAGATGTGTTGAAGTACATCTTCTATAATCTCCAGTCAGCAAGAATGTTGTATAGGAGCACTGGAGGTATAAACCTTAATATCTTCAAAAATCTTTAATGGCTAGGAGCCTCTTTCTGAACACAGTTAAACATGCTGTTTATGACTGTAAAGCCCTGTATGGTTTAACTGTACCCTTAACTTGCTTCTGACACAATAAATAAAATAAAGTTCAAAGCAGATATTGTGGGATTTTCTGCCGAGATATTCACTTATCCAACGTTCTGCTGGCTCGTTTATGTTGGATAAGCGAGACTCTATTGTATTTCGAGTAGAGTCTTAGAGATGTGTGAGATTTCTTACTCAGGTACACTAGCTTTCAATGTGTCTGTTCTAGGCAGAACTAGTACTGCATTAATTTGTCTATTCCTTGTCTCTAGCATCTGGTATCTTGAGCTTAAATGTGGGTGTCTGGTTTACACGATAAATACCCCTTGGTGGAGCAATTTTTCACTGATATATTTGATCCCTTGTACAGAAATATCACCCTTTCCCAATAATTATGCAGATTGCACTTGGGAAAGTACTTTACTACTTTTAGGGTGCCAGCATGACAAAGAGAACAGGACTCCCATAACTTTAATAGTTGTGTGGGAGACCTGGGAGAGGGAATTTTAGCAGATGTTACGTGTTCATCTGTTGACATTTCCTTTCCTACTAGTTGTGTGGGAGAAGGAATGTCAGCAGGTGTAGCTTGTGCACCTGCTGAAATTTCTTCTTCTGTATGATTGTTAAAAACGAGAGCAACCCGTTCTCTTTTCATGTGGACATCTTATTTCATACTAAATCCTTAAAGTGGGTTGTTGTTATTCCTATTTCACATATCAGTATCAGTATCAAATTTTATTGCATTAGCCGCAAAGCCATGTCAAATAGAATAAACTATGTAGACAAGATACATATGTCAGGCATTAAACAATGGTTCCATAATGTGCAACAGTACATTAAACGGCCGTTCCATGGTGAAGTAGCAAATATTCTCCTATCACCTCTACCTTACTGATTCTTTTGGTCTAATATCCTGGCGTGTATAACCTTCTATTTGATTTGAGCATTTTAGTAGACTTTGTGGAGGCATCCAAAGTGGAGTAAAGCATAAAAGCTGGCTGTTTAAATCCTCAGTATTTCACATATCTAGAAACTATTCCGTGGGCCCCTGGTATCCATTGAGATTTGGTTCCAGGATCTCATCCATGTTGTATATAAGGAGACTTCAGCATCCAAAATCCGTGGATGCTGAAAACTCCTTATACATAGTGGTATAGTAACATGATGCACTTTAAAGGTTTGTTTTCTGAAATTTTAAAGTATTTCTGAAATATTTTCAAGCTGAGGATAATGGAATCCATGGATGAAGAATCTGTGCATTATTGTTTATTCATTCAGTCGCTTCCGACTCTTCGTGACCTCCTGGACCGGCCCACGCCAGAGCTCCCTGTTGGCCGACACCACCCCCAGCTCCTTCAAAATCAAGGATACCATCCATCAATATTCCCCTTGGTTGGCCCCTCTTCCTTTTTCCTTCAATTTCCCCCAGCATTATTATCTTCTCCAAGCATTCCCATCTTCTCATTATGTGGCCAAAGTACTCCATTTTTGCCTCTAATATCCTTCTCTCCAATGAGCATCTGGGCATTATTTCCTGGAATATGGACTGGTTGTATCTTCCTGTGGTCCAAGGCACTCTCAGAATTTTCCTCCAGCCCCACAGTTCAAAAGTGTCTATCTTCCTTCACTCATCCTTCCTTTTGGTCCAGTTCTCACATCCATAGGTTACTGTGGGGAATACCATTGCTTTAACTATGTGGATCTTCGTTGCCAGTGTTATGTCTGCACTCTTCACTATTTTTTTGAGATTGGTCATTGCTCTCCTCCTAAGAAATTAACGTCTTCTTATTTCCTGGCTGCAGTCTCCTGGAAATACAAAGTCTGTCACTGCCTCCATGTTTTCTCCCTCTGTTTGCCAGTTATCAATCAGTTTAGTTGCCATCATCTTGTTTTTTTAATGTTTGATTTCAACCCAGCTTTTTCACTTTCTTTTTTCACCTTGGTTGTAAGGCTCCTCGGGTTCTCCTTGCTTCCAGCCATCAAAGTAGTATCATCTGCATATCTAAGGTTGTTAATGTTTCATCCAGCAATTTTAATTACAGCCTTGGATTCATCAAACCCCGCACATTGCATGATGTGTTCTGCATACAAGTTTTAAAGGTTGGGTGAGAGTATACAGCCCTGCCATACTCGTTTCCCAGTCTGTTGTTCCTTGGTCTGTTCCTACTGTTCTTAATATTGCTACTTGGTCATTTTACAGATTCCTTAGGACAGTGTTTCTCAACCAGTGTGCCATGGCACACTAGTGTGCCGTGAGCGATCATCAGATGTGCCGCGAGAAAAGCTCTCTGCCCCCCTTCCTTCCCCCCTCCTCCTGCCGAACTCCTGCTGCTAGGGTGAGGAGGAGGAAGGGATGGGTGGCCGCAAAGAAAAAGAAGCCTCCAATCTGCCAACCAGCCTCCAATCTGCCATGACTCCCGCCATGACTCTCGCCCCTTGCTTGTTGAAGCCGCGCGGAGGAGGAGCCCCGCCTACTGAAGCCCGTTCACCGCTCATGCTCCTCTCTGAGGAGGGGGGGCATGACGCAGCCTGGCTCCGCCCCCTCCCCCCGGCTTCAGTACTCCCACAGCTTCACCAGCCTTGAGGGGGCAGTGCCAAGCCCGCGATGGCAGAGCCAGCACAATGCTGGCTTGCCCCCACAAAGCTGGTGAAGCTGTGGGAGACCTGACGCCGGGGGAGGGGAGGGACGGGGCATGGCGTGGCCTGGCCCGCCCCTCCCCAGCTTGCGCCCTCCCAGCTTCGCCAGCCTTGAGGGGGCAGTGCCAAGCCAGCGGTGGCAGAGCCAGCACAATGCTGGCTTGGCACTGCACCCTCAAGGCTGGCGGCTGTGGGAGAACTGAAGCCAGGGAGAGGGGAGGGGCATGGTTTGGCCTGGCTCCTCCCTGGCTTCGCACTCCCAGCAGCTGCTCCCAGCAGCTCAACATCCCCCAGCCGTTCTTTACTGTGTTACAGTGTCATTTTGGTTGGTGGTGTGCCCCCAGATTTTTTTAATGTTAAAAGTGTGCCGCGGCTCAAAAAAGGTTGGGAAACACTGCCTTAGGAGACAGACAAGGTTACTTGGTATCTTCATATCACCAAGGACTTGCCATAATTTATTACGATCTACACAATCAAGGGCTTTAGAATTGTCAGTAAAAGAGAAAGAGATGTGTTTCTGAAACTCCTTGCCTTTCTCCATTATCCAGCACATATTGGCAATTCGGTCTCTCGTTCCTCTACTTACAGAGGGCCAACTATATATTGCAAAAGGAGTTGAGTTTCCCCAGCCGTTCCCCCTAGTCTTAATTATTTTTAATCAAAAGGCAGAGCTTGTAAAGGCTATTTTTAAAAATATAAGACACTCGTTCCATCTGAGGAATTATGCTGGAGTTGTGGTCCAAAAAGTAACTTTTCCAAAATCTGAGAAGGGTTACATAAGCAAAAACCACCCAGGGAAGATACTCTTGAACATAACATGCCATAATGCTAATATGTGCTTTATCATCTGGCACTTAATCTGGTGGAACAATCAGAAGAAAAAAAGAAGCTTTGTTTTCCTTTTTAAGAAGATCAAGTTTCTAAATCTAATGGCAGGAAGCCTGATAATCTCACACCAGTGTTTTGTTATTTGTCTATATTTCCAAACAGGAAAACATTGAGAACCAGAAGCTACTAGTTTCTTGTGTATTTGTCTGTGTCCTCGAGTTGCCCTTTGACTTTTGGTGACCTCATGAATTTCATGAGATTTCTTTCAATGAGGTGTTTTTGTCAGTTCCTTCATTTGGAATGTAGCCTGCAACACCTGGTATTCGTTGGAGGTCTCCCATCCAAATACGAATTAAGTCTGACCCTACTTAGCTGGAAAGATCAGATAGGATCTGGTACTTTTAGGATAAGTAAACATAAAGGTTTCCCCTTGACATTAATCTAGTCATGTCTGACTCTGGCAGGTGGTGCTTATCTCCATTTCTAAGCTAAAGAGCCAGCATTGCCCGTAGACACCTCCTAGGTCATGGAGCACTGTTACCTTCCCACTGGAATGGTACCTATTGATCTATTCACATTTGAAAGTTTTTGAACTGCTAAGTTGTCAGATGATGGGGCTAACAGTGGGAGCTTATCCCGCTCCCTGGATGCGAACTGCAAGTTCTGCAGCTCAGTGGTTTAACCTGCTGCATCACCAGGGGCTTTTAGGATACTGTTCTGTAATTAGTAGGGTAGAGTGGGGACTCAATAGGGTTTCTAGTAACCAGGGGTATAACCCACATTGTAGTATATTTATTACTATTTTCCCCATGTTTTTGGTTCTCTCCGACTTCCCACAAGATTCTGAAGACTTCAATGACAACCATTTTGCATGCAAAGAAATTGGAGTGCAAGATAAAACGTGTATTTAATCTGAAGGAGGGATTTTGAATTTTCAACTGGGAGGTTTGGACACTTTCATTGCAGAGTTTTCTCCTCCCCTTTCAGTGTTAGTCACCAAATGACGAAAAATGTCAAGGAGCACCTTCTCAGCCGGTAGAGGCCAGTGCTAATTTTATACCTGCTGAGGTTTAAGGCCTGCAAATTCAATTAAAATGATTATTGAAAATAAATTGGATTTTCCATGTGAATTTTCTACCCCACAAGCAGTAGCTGGAAATCAGAGTCAAAAAGGTTATTTGTTACATTTTTTTCAAGAAGGAGACTTGTAATGGCTCTCCCAGGGAGGCAAATTTGCACTTTGCACCCACCGAAAAGGCACTGTACATGAAGAGGTATATTCTAGCATTATTATTTCATATGCTGGGGAAAAATCAGGGAAGGGGAGAGAAGAAGAAGAGAGAGAAAGAATTTGTAAAGGTGGGCAACTAAAATGGAATAAAATAAAGCTCTGGAAATATTCAGCCTTCCATATATATATTTCTTGGGTGATTTGAGTCTGGGAGGCCCAGAACATCAAGATGGTCTCCACAACCATCCCCTCTTCGAGAAGAACCCAGAAATGGAGAGTTTTATTAATATTTGCATTTGTACCCCTTCCCTAGACATCACCATAGACATAGAGATAAAACCCAGCCTACTGTATTAACTGAAAGTTGCAGAACAGCAAGTTATCAAGTTCCAGTATAATTGTTAGCAAGTTGAACATGAGATTGCATGAACTTGGATGAGACAGGGAACATTATATGTCCCCAAAGAGTTATAAGTACACCAACTTGATGGGATTTTATTTTCCTAGTATTGGAGTAAAACATCTCAAACTGTTTCCCTTCTTCACCAGGATCAGGTCTTTTGTAAAGTGGATGGGTCTTACTTTTTTTCCATAAAATATTTTTATGCCACATTACAGTCTTCTCTCTCTTGGTTTTTCTTCATGAACAAAGATTCAGGAAGGACCCATCCCACGCTTTCCACAAGCATGTTGATGATTCGGAGGTTGGATGTGTCCTTCGAGCCTGTGCAATGGACCTTTCTGGTGGAGCACAGCATGCACAGAACTGGCCTCACCTTTTAAACCAAAGGTTCGTCTGCCAGGGCCTAGCAAGCTGGGACAGTTGCAGCGAGGTCTTCAGGTCATAGGTTTGGTTCGAGTTTGGTTGACCTTACAGGGTTAAACAAGCACCATCTGCCTGGGTTTGAAATCAGAGTTTTCCTTCTCCTAAGATGGTTGCCAAAAGGGGCGAGAGCCCATCCTGACCTTTGGTGCTCTTTGTCAGACCCTTTGGTTGTGACCTGTCTGGCATGGGAGGCCCTACCGGTGGCTATTATGCCACCGCCAGCATAGCTCACAACTTCATTAGGGTACACATGCCTCTCCCCCACAACAAAGGGGTGCCAACGGAGAGGACATTACAGTAGTGATTGTTTATAATACAAATTGAGCATCTCTTATTCAAAATTCTTGGAACCGGAAGTATTTTGGATCTCCCCCCCCCCCCCCATGCCCGATTTTGGAATACTTGTGCTGGCATATATTTATTATTATTATTATTATTATTATTTACATCATTTATATATGTACATAATTAGATGTCTTGGAGAAGAAAATGATATCTAAGCACAAAATTCATTTGTATTTCATATACAGTAGAGTCGTACTTATCAAACCTTTGCTCATCCAACATTCTGTATTATCCAATGCAGCCTGCCTCCCATCCAGATCCACAGCTGTTTCAATGCATTGTGATATTTTGGTGCTAAATTCATAAACACAGTAATTACTATATGATTTTTACCGTGTATTGAACTGCTTTTTCTGTTGATTTGTTGTAAAACATGATGTTTTGGTGCTTCATTTGTAAAAATCATAACATACTGTATAATTAAATACAAATTCACATATGCTTAATAATTATGTACCTAAAACAAAGTATGTGCACATAAGAAAGCAAAAACATCTCTATCTCAACCACTCGTGTGGGCAATTTTGGATCTTGGGATTCTGGATAAGGGATAATCGTGTTGTTCTGTAACAATCCTTCCCTTCCAATCTCCCCAGCCACTGAGAGAACTTGGAAAAAGATACTATCCCTGCTGCCTGAAATTGCCCATAGTGACTCCCAGAGCAGACCCAGACCTGAATAGTGGCTGCTAGCAGCAAAGAGGCTGTGAGAACAGAAATATTATCTTGTTAGACTATGATTTCATTCAACTTTTATGAGCTAAGGTGTTGTATAGGGGGAGGGAAGGAGGAGGAAGTCAGCTGGCTGCCTTCTTCCTCCTTTGCCCTCCTCCTTCCCTCTCCCTCGCCGGCTCGGGATCGAGAGCAAGGGCGCGAGGAAAAGAGGGAGAGAAAGGAGAAGCCAGTCAGCTGACTGGCTTCTCTCTCTCTCTTTCCCCGCGCGCCGGGATCCCAGGCGCCGGCGCCACGGGAAGAGGGAGAAAGGAGAAGCCAGTCAGCTGACTGGCTTCTCCTCTCTCTCTCCCGCGCGCTGAGATCCCCAGCTGACTGGCTTCTCCTCTCTCTCTCTCTTTCCCCCCGTGCGCTGGGATCCCAGGCGCCAGGCGCGCCAAGCTTGGGAAAGAGGGAGAAAGGAGAAGCCAGTCAGGGGAAAGACGAGGAAGAATGACAGCTTAGGAAGGGGCTGGGGGCGGGGCGGGGCTGGGGGAGGGGCCTGGGGCGGGGCAGGGCTGGGGAGGGGCCTGGGGCGGGGGCAGGGCTGGGGCAGGGCCTGGGGTGGGGCCTGGGGCGGGGCCTGGGGCGGGGCCGAACGGCCCCCAGGTCATCAGTGACCTCAAGTCCGTCCCTTGGCCGGTTAGGAAGTTGGACAGCACTGGTATAGGGGATGGTAGGAGTTGTAGTCCACAAAAGTAATTCTTCTATGCACCTTGCAGCTCAATGTTGTTCCCCCTTCAGCCTCAAAGACTTGCCCCATTCAGATTCTCTCTAGTTCCCCATGCTCTCCTACAGTGTATTCAAAAACTTTCTCATCTTTGAGAAATATCTTGGCATATTCATGTCTTGGCACATTATACGATTTCTGAATCATGAGATTTTAATGTTTATACTAAGATGATTTTATGCTTTGTCTGAATGTTTAAATTATGTGTATGTCTTATGTTTAATGGTTTTAATTGATTTTAAATGCATAGTTATATGTAGTAATTAGTTAAAATGCTTTCTTTGTGTACTGTATATTGACACTGAATTTTTGCCACTAGTATGTTGCAAACCTTCTTAAGTCCCCTCCAGGGGTAAGAAAGATGGTATATAAATAGAGTAAATAAGTAATTAAAAAAATTTCATTTCAAAACTTATTTTGGAAAAATTATTTGCATTTTAAAAACTATATCTTTTTTGTGATGACAAATGTGTCTCTTCCAGAAAAAAAAATTAAGGGAACTGTTTGTACAAGTTTTCACAGCCGATTTTGTTTTGTTCAAACATGCAAAAAGCAATGTAAAGCCGTTCATGATCTCATTAATCAGAGTGAAAACTTTAGAAACCCTTTGTTCTTGGCAAAGATTTCCCTCCTCTCTCAATCTATGCATGAGTGTTCGCGCACATGTGTTCTCTATATATTTGGCACTTTTCAGCTTTTCCTCCACCCTGGCTGCCTTATAGGAAACTTATCTTCCTAAAGAATTTCCAGATTAATTTTCCTGATGAAACTTTGGTGGCCACACATTTCCCAATACAGCTTCCACAATGGGAATCCCAAGGATGGGAAGTAATGTGAATCGGGATAGAGAAGATGGGAGTCTGGGAGGAAAAGTTAAGAATGCTTCTTTGCAATGTCCCTAATCACAGCATTCTCCAAAGCTTATTTCTTACCTGAAAGACATATCCCAAGTGCCACCAACTGGATTTGGATGCATGATTTGTTGAGCACAAATGCTTAACAGTACAAGGGGAGGGGTGCAAACACAGAATGTGTCCAAGGGCATTTGATTCATCACAGTTACTTCAAAAGAGGGATTTTCAAAAACAACAATAAAACACAAGGAGAGAAAGGGTTAAATCCACCCTTTTATACCTGCTGTGATTAATTAGCAGTCTCCGTCCCTGCTGTTGCTGTGGATGCAGTTTGCATTTTAAAAACTGGCACAAAGATATTGATATTGTTGCAGAGTTTGACCCTGAGATGCTAAGCCATAACTTAATGGAAGACTGAGTTTTTGCGGAAAGGTTTAAATGAAACAGAAGAGGTGATACAGGTAGGACAGTGGTTGGTGTCATGGGGTTCATAGTCTGCGCCCAGCACCCTAAAGTAGTTTTTATTTCTCAACTGTCCCCTGTCAATGTCATTAAGATGTCACAATCAACAAATGGTACTCTTAGAACAATCTTATTATTTGCTGCTGTGGTCCTGGCACTTGCTATTTGGTTCTTCTATCCTTTGACAAAGAAAGACACATTCTGCCTTACAAAAGTGCTTTTTTGCATTATAGAGAACTAATATGGGAGTTGTCACCAAATTGTCATGGTAGCAGCTGCCCTAAAAGTAAAGATAAAGGTTTTCCCAGACATTAAGTCTAGTCATGTCTGACTCTGAGGGGTAGCGCACATCTCCATTTTCAAGCTGAAGAGCCAGGGTTCTCATAGACACCTCCAAGGTCATGTGGCTTGCATGACTGTGATGCTACTCAGAAGTGGTACCTTTGCTACTGATTTTTTGAACTGTTGTTTTGGCAGAAGCTTGGCCTAACAGTGGGAACTCACGCCATTCCCTTTTGGTCAGCATGTTCAGTATCTCAGTGGTTTAACCCACTGGGCTACCATGAGGCCCTTAGCAGCTGCCCTATTGAACAAATATTCCAGATTTGAAGAATAAAAGTCAAAGCAGACCAAGGAAGAGTAGGCAATATTGTCCTTTAGGCAGGGGCGGTCTAAGGTAATTTTAAATGGTAAGCGAACATTATTTTGGCGCCCCCCAAAACATTATTTTGCCCCCCATGTAAAACAAATATACAATTATAATATCACAATACCATTAGTAGTATTATATTGTATCAATGTATATAGAATATATTATACCATACTCATACTATATTATATCATAATTATATTATACTACATTACAATATAATTATATTATAATATATTGACATTATAATATAATATAACATTCTATTATATTATTATTATAAAATAATAACTAAAATTATTTATTTAAATAAAATTAACCTCTACTACCGTGTTTCCCCGAAAGTAAGACAGCGTTTTACTTTCTTTTACCCCCGAAAAGTCCCACTACGCCTTACTTTCGGGGTACGGCTTACATTGGGCGACGGTAAGCCGTACCCGGCCGCCGCGTCACTCGGTCCCGCCTCCTCCTCCTCCGCCGCGGCCCAAAGAACAGCCGCTTTTCTTTTTCTTTT
Source organism: Anolis apletophallus (assembly GCA_030556195.1). Lineage (NCBI taxonomy): Eukaryota > Metazoa > Chordata > Lepidosauria > Squamata > Anolidae > Anolis > Anolis apletophallus. The sequence goes on from JARBWK010000009.1 coordinate 101,822,708, forward strand.
TCTTTTTCCAGGCCTCTGACGCGACGCCGCTTTGTGCCGCCTCTTGCTCCTTCTTTCCCCCCGCCCTTCGTCCACTCCATGTGAAGGGCGGGGGAAACAGAGGCGAGCCAGCAGCGTCGCGTCAGAGGCTTGGCCTCTGATGCGACGCCGCTTCGCTCCGCCTCTTGCTCCTTCTTTCCCCCCCGCCCGTTGTCCACTCCATGCGAAGGGCGGGGGGAAGGAAAAGGAGCAAGAGGCGGAGTGAAGCAGCGTCACATCAGAGGCCTGGCCTCTGACGCGACGCCGCTTCACCCTGCCTCCTGCTCCTTCTTTCCCCTGCCCTTCGCATGGAGTATGGCTTACATTCGGGGTACGGCTTACATTAGCTGACCCCGCTGACACCCCCGATACGTCTTACAATCGGGGGTGTCTTACTTTTGGGGAAACACGGTAAATATTTTCATTACTCCTATAAAACTCAAATAACCCAAAATAAAGTAAAATAAAATATTATATATTACTATTTTGTACAATACCACTATACTGCAATATTGTTTGTAATATTACATGTAATATAAAATATATCATTATTCTATTGTTATATTGTATTTTTATTATATTGTATGACAATATTAAGCAGAACTGTATAATAATCAACAAGAAATGCAATGTAAATGCATCAAAATCAGAATATATTACCTGCCACCCATCTCATAATTCATAGGAGTCTCCCATAAGTCCAAAATTAGGATCCCAATGTAAATGTAAATAGAAAAACAGCCAAAATGTTCAAATGAGGTCGAATACAGGCAGCGCGGCCTGGGCAAACTTGGGCCCTCCCTCTAGGTGTTTTGGACTCCAACTCCCACAACTCCTCATAGCCTCAGGCCCCTCAGGTCTAGACAGAAATAGAGCCGAAGAAAGGAAGGAGGGAGAGAAGAGGTCACAGAGGAGGAGGAAGAAAGCCCTTCATTCATTTCTTCACTTACGCTTCACTGATTCTTTTCTCCTTCCCCGTAAACGCGCGTGCGGTGGAGACAAAGGGAGAGGGGAAGCACTCCCTGCCTTCCCGATAGGGAGTGCTTTGCTTACAGGCTTCTGCGCAAGGGAGCTACTGGGCATGCGCGGAGGTTTTCGCTCATGTGCAGTTGCTCCTGCGCTCAACTTCAGCTCTGGAGCAACTGCGCCTGCGCGGAAACCTCCGCGCATTCCCAGAACCGGCATCGGAGCACACAAGGCTGGGGCCCAAAAGCAGGCAGTTGCGGCGCTACCTGAGGAACATCGGCAGGGCCAGGATGGCGCCCCCTTCCCAGATGGCGCCCTATGCGGCCGCTTACTTGACCTACCTGTAGGACCGCCCCTGCCTTTAGGCTATTGATATGTGATTGTTGTTGTAATAGCATGTCTTCATATCATTTCCAATTTATAACAATTTTTAAGGCAGTCTGATAACTAGGTTTTCCTGGCAGGATTCATTCGGAGTTTGCTTTCCTTGGAGGGTAAGAGAGTGTGACTTGCTCAAAGTCACTCATTGGGTTTCTAGAGCCCAACAGAAATTTTAATCTTGATTTCACAGAGTCCCTCACTCAAACCACTACCCTATGCTACCTGGTGTTGGGACTGGCAGTTTCCCTTCCAAGGAACCAAGGATTAGTATCATATTGGTTCACAGTGGGTACAATGCTTTATTTCCTGGAAACTTTCTATGGCCCAGAAGACAATGTCTCATGGACCAACAATGGTACACAGATCACCATTTTAGTAGCATGCCTTTATTTCATTTGCTACCATCATATACATACATACATATTGGCCTGTATGCTTGCTTGTCTGATAAATGTTTAATCCACAAGGAAAAAGGGGAGGGGGTCTTCCTTCCTTCCTTCCTTCCTTCCTTCCTTCCTTCCTTTCTTTCTTTCTTTCTTTCTTTCTCAAAAAGGCCCTAAATCTTCCAGCTCATGTATACATTTCAATGGCCTTCTTGGGGTAATATGCAATCTCACCACAAAAATTTCTGGAGCTGAAAATCTCATTCCATTTACTATACATTTTTAGTACATAGACCAAAACACGGTGGGCTTTTATCAAAATAAAACAAAATAAAAATACCATCTGCTAAGCAGTTGGAGATGTATTTTTCCCCTTTTTTTCCAGTAGATTTTGTTGGGTGCTCTCCAGTATCTGTCTCTTCTGATATATTTTTAAGCCACCCTTTGGGATAGATTATCTTTCCAAGGCACTTTGCAGTAGTCAATAAAACAATGTAATAAGATCATAGAAAAGGCAGCATCAAAATATTATAACGTAATAAGATTGCACAACAAATGTACAGCAATACCACATAAATCAATAGATCAGATACAGCAATCAGATAAAGAAAACACTAACAGCAGATACAAAAGAATGATTATTCAAAAACTGACAAGATTGAGAGAAAAAGTTACTGTCTGGCTAAAAGTCTATAATGAAGGGGTCAAATTTATTTCCCAGGTTAGGAAAGGCTCTGTCCATGTTTACCAGCCTTACAGATGGTTGAGAGATCAGGCCTTCCATGTGCTGATTTTACATCTTGGCGGACTGCATATGAGTGTCATATGACTGCATATGAGGTGCCACCATCAATTGGGATTGATACACAGTCTGAGTTCCAAGTCCAAATAGCTGTGGCCATGCTGTAAGAGTTCAAGAGTGTTGGCAGTAATAATAATTTCAATTCTAGAGTCAACAAAGCTGGTAGGTCAAAAATAGCAGAGTCCAAGGCTAAAGGCAAAACCCAATCACAGAAGTCCAGAGTCAAAAAGGCCAATAATCCAAAGAGTATAGTTTCACCACTAAGCAAGACATTGTCTCCCTCAACAAAACTGAAAACTTGAGAACCTTTTATTTTGTTTTCAGATGTTGCTTGTGAAGAGCCCGTTTCTCTGCTAATCGATCAGAACTTCAGCAAACTCTGAACTGTAAAAAGGACAGAAAACTTAACCCTTCATCAGCTTGTCCTGATGTTCTGACTTCTGCTTGCTCCTCCTGCTGGGAAGTGGTAGCTGCTGCTTGAAGGTTCTTCTTCAGTAACTCAGGTAGGCTGGGAGGGTTGCTGGGAGCTGCTGGTCTCCAACTCCAATACCGACCCTTTTTACAACCCCTCATCTTTACTGTCAGAGCTGTCCAGAACAGTATTGGCTAGATGTGACATGGGAGAGTTATGAACAGAATATCCAGTTGGAGGATAGAATCACAAAATCTAAGAGTTGAAAAGTACCACAAGGGTGTTCTAGTCAATCCTCTGCCATGCAGGAATACACAACCAAAACACTTCTGAAGGATGCCCATCCTAACTGTGTTTAATGAATTTCAAAGACAGAGAGCCCTCTACTTTTTGAGGAAGTGCATTCCATTGTAAAAGAGCTCTTACATCAAATGGGTTTTTCCTAATGTTTAGATGTAATCTCTTTTCTTGTAATTTGAAGCCACTGGTTCATGTTTTAGTCTCTGGAACAAGCTTAGTTCCATCTTTTGCATGACATTTCTTCAGATATTTAGATATAGCTCAGCCTTCTTTTCTCCAAGCTAAACATACCCAACTCCCTAAACCAGTCCAAATAGGACTTGTCTTTGATCGCCTTGGTCATCCTTCCCTGTAGCTATCCCACTAGGACTGTGGTGAGATCCGACCACAGCAGAATAGAGTGGAACAACTACTTCTCTTGATCTGGCTGCTATGTTCCTGCTGGTGCAGTCTAGAATTGCACTGTGGGTTTGTTTTTTGTTTTTTTGCTTCTCCACCACACTGTTAAATTATGATTTACTTGTGGTCTATTGAGATCCCATAGATCTGTTTCACACATACTGAATTCAGGATACTTATAATTTATCCTATATTAGTGTGTCCCATTTTTCCTTCGTAAATATAACACTTGTTGACATCCTATTTGTTAGCTTTGGCACAACTTTCTATCCACTCTGCAGAGTTATTGCAATTTGACACCACATTAACTGCCATGACCCAAGGCTATGGAGTTCTGGAATTTATATTTTGTGAGATATTCATTCTTCTCTATCAGAAAGTCTGGTGCCACAACACACTACAAATCCCAAGATCCCATGGGATGGATTCTTGGCAATTGCAGTGGCATCAAACTGTTGAAATTCTGAGGTGTAAATGAGAGGTAAATTATTTTGAGTTCTCTTCCTAACCTCTGGGGTATTTGCAAGATCCTACATCCCATTTCATGTTCTTTGCAAATGTGGTAAAGATGCTTTCTATTCTACTGTCATTTTTACACTGGCCCAAGACAGTACCCTGAGATCCCCCGCTAGTCACTTCTCTCCAGAATGAAGAGTTAACCATTAGTGAACACAGTGCTTTTGTGCATCGTTTTGAAGTCAAAACTAGGCCAGGGCAGCACTTTAATGAGGCCAACTAGAGCTTTGCAAAAATAGCCAAGATATCAGAATTTTCAGATCTGTTCATGGGGCAAGAGGTTAACAAACAGCTAAGAGGGGGAAGAAGGGGGAAGCTTGACTTGTGACTGAAGTCATGAAATCTGCGAGGTGCATGTTAGCTTGTCTTTAATTTCAAAAGATAGGAAGAAATTGACATTAGGGCCACAATACTGAAAAGAAGCTAACCCTTTCACTGTTAGGTTGTGTATTTTGGAATCAAAATCATCCATTAGTTTACCTGATGGGAGAACCTTATAGGTCCTCAGCAGGCATATCCTGTGTGACGAACAGGAATGGAGACGATAGAAACTGGCAACCTGGAGGAAATGGTTAAAACCTAGTGCTATCAGCCTGATTTAACCCAGCTCCTCTGTTCCTGCTTTGCCCTTTTATCTAAAATCAGAAAAGGTGAGAGATTAATCTCACCCTCAAGCAGTTATTCTGAATGGTGGTTGTTTTTTTTTATACTGTTTTTCCTCTTTCTTCAAACAGACAACATCTACTTTGCTTTGGATACGGTGTGATTTTCCTAGCTTATCCCCCTGAAATAAATAGCATAATTGGAAAAGAAAACCTTCATATTTACATAGACAATAGCAACACGAGCAAATCTTAGCAATCCTTTTTGAAAAACAGCACAAAGGCTGTTGTACTGCCATTGTTTGTTAAAGCGCAACAGACACAATCCAGCTCTAGCAAAGGTTAGCAGTGGCTAAGCCATTGGAAATCGATGGAACTTAATGAGTCGTGACTGAGTCTCATTCTATTATTTTCAGTGGAACTTAGTCACAATTAACTTTTGCTGGTTGTTGCCTGAGGCTTAAAGGTCAGTTGTCCTACACATTTTAACCACAGGTCGTCTTCAGCAGCGCCTTTTAGACAAAAGTCACTTTGGGTTTGTATTTTCCATAACTTTACTGTCAACCAAGGTTTTGCTATGGGATTATGAGAAATCCAGGCAGCTTTCCCACAACTGGCATAGCTTTTGTGGATAAATTGAATTTACTAATGCTATCTTTAAACTATGATATTTGTTGTTAGAGGTGTATTTATTTATTACCATAGATCTCTTTCCTACTTAGGAGGGTAACTTGAGCTGTGACTTTATGAAAGTCATGGACATCTAATCAGCAATTGGACAAGTTGCCCCTTTGGGCTATAACTCAAAATCTCATGGCTAGCATGGTCGGGGGATTCTGGGATTTGTAATCCAAAAAAGCAAATTTACAAATGGTTGTATAATGATCTGTCGAGATAAAGCAACTCAAAAAGTTTCAGGAAACAAACTTTTAAAATTCCAAGCTTGGAGAACAACAAGAGCCATTTTAGCAGCATATGTACGAGAGCAGTAAAGTTGGGTTTACTTTCCCTAAGTTGCCTATGTGTGCACCATCTTTCATGTTGTGTGTTAAATTAGTTTACTGCTGCTCTCCTGATGCTCAACACATTTGCATGGTAATGCACACAGTTTCCAAGAAGAAAAGGATAATATATTTTTGAAGCAAAAATTGTAAAATGGGCATCTGGAACCATGTATATATATGCAAATACGTAGTCCCTGTTAAATTCATTTGCAAGCAAGGCAAAAAGAGATAGCAGCGACCAGCATGTTCATGCCAGTCCAGTAAATATGTTGCACAGATTTTCCATTGCCCACCCCACATACTATTCTCCAAATATCAATGTAGCTCACCCTCTCTGCATCAGTCTCACTAGTCTCAGGGTGCCAAATGTTGTCTCCAAAGTCCAGTTTTGACTGCAGCATTGTGCCTTTGCAAAGACTGGGGGTGAAAGGAGATGATGGGGGGAGATGACTGATTTGGGTGAAAACTCCTAGAAATCCCTAACTAGCATGATCAAAGATTCTGTGATTTCCTGGGATGTATAGTTCGATGAGACACAGAAAGCTACAGACCTTGCAAAATGATGACTCCCAGGATTCCATAGCATTGAACTTTGGCAGTTAATATAGTGCCTAACTGCATTAATTCAATAGTATAGCTAAGCCCATAGAGATTCAAAATTGACATGAAAAAGTGTTAGGAAAGTATGAAGGATCATGTGAGTAATATACCTGCATATCATCGTTGGGATATAAAAACACTGCTAAAGAGTTATTTCCCATAATAGCATTCAGGTTGCTTGATGCAGTGCACCAAACTCCCCTGTGCCTTCCTTTAGTCGTGCAAGACTGAGAATTTTTGTCCTCTGTACTTTTCTGACTGCTGTAGTGATGTAACAGGAAGTGTTTTGTGTACCAATGATTAGGAGCATAATAGTGCTGCTATTTTGAATCTGGTGCTTCCTATTCCTAGCCTTTCCTGCCCTCTGGATGAGTCCTTCAACTATTACATTTCAGCAACTTTCTTGAATATGCTGTTGCTTTCGGTGGGGTGGCTTGGGTGCCAGCAGTTCGTTGATAATTACATCCTTAGCTGTGATCCACAAATCACTTATTGCTAAAGAGCTTCATTGAAAAGCTACAGGACTGCCTCCGTAATTTGTAGATTGCAGCCTTTAGTAATTTACATTGCAGCACTTGGGAGCAGCTGGAGCAGAGATGCAGCCGCATTGCTTCCTGTAGGTTACAGCCCTTGGTTCTTGCAGGGCCAAGATACATCTGCATCATTTTCAGTATAACTACCTGGTACTCAGTCTCTCATTTTCTTGTTGTTTTCTCTCTCCCTTGGCTGTATCCACATACTGTTCAGGAATCTCCCTGAATAAGCAGGTCTAGCCAGACAGTTTGAGTACCTGGAAATTTGCAATGACAGGGAAAATCTGCATCATTCCCCCTGTTAACTTATGTCCAAGATATTCAAACATTGTGATGCAATCATGTCACCCCATCTGCTTTCCGCAAGAAATGAGTCAATGAGGAAAGGTCTGGCATAGAAATTCTAAGTGCATCATTTCCTCTCCATTATGGCAATTGGGAATCTCCAGCCCTAAAATATGATGGCGCTGTGCCCATTTGTCCTATACCGCAGCCTCAGCAAACTTCTATCATTGAAGCTTGGCAGCCAAATCTCAGAATAGTACCTGAGGATACAATGCCTATCCTGGCCCCTTTGCAGATCAGTGGCTGGAGCTTACTGTCAGAAATGGGGAAATGTCACAGCTGTCCCATTGTGATCCTGGCATTTAGCATGTACAAATTAATTTCCACAAGCTCCCAAGAACTGGAGTTTGTCATGTTACAAACCTGACTTTGTAGATTCAGGAGAAAATCCTAAAAGCTTTTGGTAATAGAGATTTAGTGCATTTAATGCCGATGGAATTAAAAGTCCCTAGGCACTCGCTGCAAATGGATTTACATCACAGAGATTAGAAAGAGGGAGAGAGAAAAAATTGGTGCCCAAGAGACTCGGGGGAGCAGCTGTCATCGAGTTTCTCTGGAAGATTCTACCCGCTAAGTAATGAGCCAGTGGCTTCTGCAGTCATGTCTTTTGGTGCACTTTCATGCAGACACATACCCCAAACTCTCTCTGGTGGCACTGTTTTGATCCATTCATCCATATGTCAGGTGAATTGAATATAGCAGAAACAAATGCATGTAGACTCACTGCAGGTGTAATCCTGCTGATAACTGAACCAAGGTTATGAACTTGCAAGGAGGGCACACATTGTAGCCTCTCCTTGCCTAGACCTGTTTCCTCTTCCACAAGAGACCCATCATCTGAGATTGTGGTTTTGTGTTACATCAGCACAAATACTAACCACAATGTAAAAGTCGAAGAGGTTTCCTCTTAACCACAAACAGCCTAAAATCCTGGCTTGAAAGCATCCTTATGATGATGATGTAATACAGGCATGGGTAAACTTCAGCCCTCCAGTTGTTTTGGACTTGATTTCCAACAACAACAACAACAGCAACAATTATGGTGATGATTTTTTGCCCGTCTCTCCTTACAGCTTGAGGCAGGTTACAACATTGCTAAAACACACATTCGCCTAAAAACATGCTTTAAAATACATGTATTAAAACATAAGTACAAGCCAGCTTACTGCCTGTTAGGAGTTTTGGGAGTTGAAGTCCAAAACACCTGGTGGGCCGAAGATTTCCCATGTCGGACCTAGTAGGATAAACTGGAGGCAGAGGATGAGAAAAGTCACATGTTGGACTAAGACTATGGAGATCCAGATTGGAACCCCTACTTTACTATAGAAGTTCACTGAATGACTTTGGACACATCACATACTCTCAGTCTCAGAAAACCCTGTGATAGGGTCATGGTAAGTTAGAAATGATTTGAAGTCACAGAATAACAACAGGGGAAAAGGAAACAATGTCACCATGCTTCCCAGTCTTTGACAGTGAAAACTGTTACTTTAAAACAACCGCTTTAGTTCATTTTCTTTATCTGTTGTATTTTCCTCTCATTTTCTGCTGTGTTTATTTAGGGCAAGCTATCCTTTGTGTACTGTTGCAGAAAGATGTTATTGTATCAGTTATAGTGATGATGATACAGAGAAGATTTGACCTGTAAAAGTTGTTTATCCCCCCTCCCCACTTTCCCTTGTTGAGGTTTTATGAACATTTATTTACAATCACATACGATAGCATTAATTTCTCAAAATGAAAGGTATTGCTTAAACAGATTTTCATGCTGTGTATGTCTTACGGAACAGTTCTAGACCTGCTCCCAAATGAAAATCTTTGAAGATTTGGGGAGGACTTGTAGTTTACTGGCAAATTACCCATGTTGCTGGTCATTTATAATCCAGAAGGAAGAGTAGCAGGCCTGGGGTGGGTGTGAGTGGCCCAGTACAAAAAAGTAATTTGGCATAAAATGATTCTTGTCATTTGTGCTTTTCCTCAAGGTACTTTCTCTTTTCTTTTAGTTCAGTGCTGTGATGCTAAATCTTGTTGCTGTTGCTGTTTCTGTTGTTAACTCCCACATCAAGTTGACTTTGACTTATGATAACCCTATGAATGAGAGACCTCCAAGTCATCTATCCTTAACTGCCCTGTTCAGGTCTTGCAGACTCATGGCTGTGCCTTCCTTGATTTAATCTTTTCATCTGGAATGTGGACTTCGTTTTTGTGCTGCCTTCTTCTTTAACTAACATTGTTGTCTTTTCTTGCTGTCTCTTCATGATACGGCAGCCTCCATTTAAGTCATCTTGGCTTCTCAGGAGAGTTCAGGCTTCATTTGCTCCAGGGGTCCTTCCACACAGCTGTATATCCCAAAATATTAAGGCAGAAAATCCAACAATATATGCTTTGAACTGGGTTATCTGAGTCCACACTCAGTTAATGTGGGCTTTTTCTGCCTTGATAATCTTGGATATAGAGCTGTGTGGAAGGGCCCTAGGACTTATCTGTTTTACAGTATTTGTAAAACCTTTGTTCAGCACCACATTTCAAATGAGTTGATTTTCTCCCTATCAATTTTCCTCACTGTCCAGCTTACACAGCCATAAATAGAAATGGGAAATATGATGGCCTGAACAATCCTAACTTTCATATTCAATTATATTGACACTTCAGGATCTTATCTACTTCCCTCATAACAGCACTTCCGGGTCTTAGTCTTCTTCTGATGTCTTGGCTGCAATTGTCATTCTGATTAATGGTTGAGCGGAGGTATGGAACATCTTGAATTACTTCAGTATTTTTATCATCTGCTTTAAAGATATGTGGTTACTATTTTTCAATTAGAACCATGCTGGTGCACTTTCTTTCTTGAATTTTTTCAGTTATCATTCTAAGTTTTTGCTGTTTTCTGCTAATAGAATGGTGCTGTTTGCCTATATTAAATATGCTAAATATATTAAATCTATTATGTGCTTTCTGGATTTATCCAGTTTTTGTTGTTGTGTATTTGTTCAGTCAGGAACTATTTTTAAACAAGCAATGCATGGAAGTGGAAGAAGACAACAGAATAGGAAGGACAAGAGACCTCTTCCAGAAAATTAGAAACATCGGAGGTAAATTTCAGACAAAAATGGGCATGATAAAAAACAAAGATGGCAGTGACTGAAGAGATCAAGTGAAGGTGGTGAGACTATACAGAAGATCCGTATAGGAAGGATAATAATATTGTGGATAGCTTTGATGGTATGGTGGGTGAATTAGAACCAGACATCCTGAGGAGTGAGTTTAAATGAGCCTTAAAAAGTTTTGCTAATAACAGGGCAGCAGGAGATGATGGGATCCCAACTGAACTGTTTAAAATCCTGAAAGATGATGCTGTCAAGGTGATGCATGCCACATGCGAGCAAATATGGAAAACACAAGAATAGCCATCAGACTGGAAAAAATCAACTTATATCCCCCATACCAAAAAAAGAAAACACTAAAGATTTCGCCAGTAGTTATAAGGATTTATGAAGCCTAAAAATGCAAGAATTTTACTCAGATGAATCTCGGTTGTTTCACATTTGAAAGCACAATTGTTTTCTAGACCAGTAGCCCTCAGCATTTTGGCCAATGGCTACGGATTCTGGGAATTGAAGCCCAAAACACGTGAAAGCCCAAAGATTAGGAACCATTGCCTAAGACAGTTGCAAGAGCAGAGATGAACAAATCACATGTTGTCTCACCTGCCAAGTTCACCCTCTATATCTCATTTATTATGTGCATTTTTACTCAGCAAGAAATCTATGTCATTCTCATTTTGCAACGGTAGTTGTGTTCATTTAACCTTGTTTTTACAAATGGTGGTGATGCGTACCCATTCTCTGAACATTTGTTTTTCCTAAATGTTCAGAGCAATTTACACAGTTTATCTTGAAGTCAAAGTAGATTATGTGATTAACATATTTCTGTTTTGCAGATGTTTCCCTCCAAGTAATAATAGATAGCTGTTTATCATGACAAGAGTTCCACCCCCCCCCCCAGTTGTGTATTTAGGATCTTCTACTGAGTATGTTTTGTTTTGTGATTGGTCCTTCAAAAGTAAACACAATTTCATTTTGAAAGCCTGATTCATGAGGCACGTATCTCTGAGGGAATCTTAGGACTTCATCTTATGTGCAGGAGGGAAGCAAGGGAAAGTAGAGGAAAGCATTGGGAAGAGTGGGGACAAAATCTTATCCCATTCTCTCTCAGCAGGGTTTGTCTTTGGGATGGCTAGTCATCCCATACTACTACTACTACTACTACTACTACTACTACTAATAAACTTTATTTATAAGCCGCTTCCCTCTCCCCAAAGGGGATTCGTAGTGGATTACATGGGGCCATCCCAAAACCACAAATCACAAAATATCAGACATCAAAAAACAATAAACACAATAAAAACAGTAAACACAGTAAAATGAATACATCTAACAAAAACACAATAACAAATGCATCTAAACCAAAAGGAAGAAGGAAGATGAGAGGGCGGGCCACATTTAAAAACTGGGGAGATAAATGGAGTAGGGCCAAAACGTGAAGAGTCGCAAAGGGGAAGGAAATCCAAAAAACGGGCGTTGAAGGATCTAGTCTCCAAAGGCTAGGTGGAAAAACCAGATTTTCAGTTGTCCCTTAAAGGCTTCCAATGATGGGGCATTCCTGATCTCTCCCGGAAGGGAATTCCAAAGTTGGGGGGCCACAGAGGAGAAAGCTTTCTCCCTAGTATTCACAAACTGGGTCTGTGAAACTGGTGGAGGCAAAAGGAGGGCCTCCCCCGAGGAGCGAAGGGCTCAAGCTGGTTCATGGGGGGAGAGCCGGTCGCAAATGTAGACGGGTCCCAAACCGTTTAGGGCTTTATAGGTAATCACCTGCACCTTGAATTGGGCCCAGAAAATAAACGGCAGCCAGTGGAGCTCTTTGAACAGGGGGTTCGACCGCTCCCTGTAACCAGCCCCGGTTATTAATCTGGCAGCCAAGCATTGGACAAGCTGAAGTTTCTGGGCTGTCTTCAAGGGAAGCCCCACGTAGAGCGCATTGCAGTAATCCAGTCTAGAGGTAACCAAAGCGTGGACCACCATAGTCAAGTCAGACTTCACGAGGTGTGGTCGCAGTTGGTGCACAAGTGGCCTTTTCTGTCTGCTTTTTGCTTTTCCTTGCTTCCCTCCCCCTGCTTTTTAGATGCCAGAGTCAGGTAATACCCCGACTTTTGAGAATTGAGTCTTCTCTTCCTTCTAGCATGCTGGCAAGATGCAGTACTAGGGTGGGCACAAGGTGGCCACTGGAAGTGGTTGTGCATTGTAAGACGGCTTCTGTGTGACTCTGTTTCACAAGCATGTGAAAACAAGAAGAACATGGGTGAAATATCCATGTGATGAGGTTGTTAGTGTAGGAGAGAAAACTGGTGCTGTGTATTCTCCGTGACATCTAGTTTGGCCCATGGTAATTTTTCTAAGAATCCTATCAAGTAAGCTTCTCTTATTATGCCCTTGTTTCAGAGAGATGACTGATTCTGAGAGAAAACATTTTTATCTTTGGCTGAACAGACGTGTGAGTTTCAGAGTTCTCCCTCAAAGCACCAACTCTAAAAAGTATGTTTCATCATGACACAGTAACTATAATGCTAAAATATAATATGTGTAAATGAAGGAATATTCTGGTGCTTCATTTTGGGCAAAGTGAGTTTTGCCAACATTGGTACTTGTGTACACATGATGTACTCTCTTTCTTCAATTTTAAAACATATTTTCCTTCCATAAAAAATCTTTTAAAATGGAGTGTATCTTGGAAGCACAGCTTCTTTTCTTATATATGAATGTAGTATTTTTCTGTTGGTGGTACTGAAATTAGTGTGTGTCTTACAATTGATGGCATCTTGGAACTGAAGAAATATAGCATCTGAAGAGCATCTGGGTTTTTCTGATGGCACAGTATGGTTTCTGAACTGAGGGGCTGGCAATTGGATCATCCAGGGGCAAGAGGTTGATTCAGTGATTAGAACTAAATCTGTGTGGATTAGATATGTGGTGAATATACAAGGAAATGTATTTGAGCACATCAAGGCACCCCACTGAGCACATGATTAACTTAGGGAGATTGGAGGTTTTATAAAAAAAATAACCTGGAACTTTGTGAAACAAAATATTTTGGGAAAATAAAATTTTGTTTAAAACAAAAAAATATTTTCCCACAAAACCCACCATTGTGCAAAAAAGGGGGGGCAAAGACATTTTTGGACAAAGACATTTTCTGTACAAACAAAGATTGCTTTTGTGGAAAAAAATTGAGATGCAAAAAAATTGTTGGAGGTATACAAAAACTCTGATAAACTCACCCTGTGAAGAGAAAACTTTTGAAATTCTTCATTCTTACATGAAAGAAGCAAATATTTACATCTCTCGTTTAGATACAGAACATGCTGCATAGATATGCTGAATAATTTGTTTGTTTATATTCTTAATATTGTTATTATGCTGCTTTTTTATCAGAAGAAAATATGTATGATCAGGAGATTGCCTGAAAAGTCAGAAGCAGCTATATTTTAATGCACTACCATCATAATTGAAAGCATTAAAAGCACATCTAAAATGGATTTAAAAGGGCAGGAGGTATCTAAACACCTTTTCTCAAAGCAGAGTGGGGAAGTGATAGGAAATATGAAGGAAGTGCTTTTAGAGAAACATAGGATAATGCGCCCTCGTGCATGCTCATAAGAGAAAATTGTAGCATCTTCAAAAGTTAAATGTCCATAACGAGATAGCATTGCCAAAATAAAAAAATTGGAGAGGGTGCCTATCTCTTTATGTATTGTGTAGAAGAGGTGTTGCTTGTTACCTCGCTGTACAAAAAAAAACCTGTTGAAATCCAGTCTTCTACACTATTATAGGTATAAGGTCCCTCCCTAGTTTTCAGGCTGGGAATCTTAACTCTCATAAGGTAGCCAGGTCCCAAGCTGTTCAAGGCTTAAATGATAAAAGCTGCATGGAGCAGCAATGGAAGGTCTAGGGAGCTCTCTCTGCCCCATCTCCAAAGCTTCCTGTATACCCAAGATGTTTCAAAACATTAAGGATTGGGTACCCATCCTTTAAAAGGTCTCTTTAAGGACCGCAAAGGGTCCCTTTCTTTGAGCTTTAAAATGGAGTCTTGGAAGATTCTAGAATATAGCTCTTCATGGAGATGCTTTTTGTTTGCAAAGGAAACGGGGTGTCCTTCAGGCTACAAGTGGCACATAGGGAGTGGAATTCTGATCACTGGTTAAAAGAAACAGCTTAAATAAAGCTTGATAAAAGCATACACACACTCACAACATGTTTCTACACATGTTCCTATATCTTTCTTATGCATGCTCAGGCATTTATATGTATATATATATTTCAATATATTCACTGCCCCCAATATATGAATATTCTATTTTTTGCCTTGCATTCTTCCACACATGTGCTAATAAATCCTCTTCTGCTAAATATGCATGCATTAGCCTTTACTCCCACGCTCAACAGCACCTATTACCAATCTGTGCACCCACAGCCACCCTGATGTGCCGCTGAGCACCTTCTCTCTTGAATGCGCCAAATCACTTGACCTCCCTTGGAAGAGTGAGGATTACCTGTGCGCAATAGGATTGAGAAATAACCACGATTGTCCAAGAAACCATGCATATAAGCAGCCTTCCGGTTTTAAAAAGGTTTGTGCGTATGCACTTAGTCAGCATCCTTTCCATAATAATACCCCTTAGCTGTCCAATGTAGAATGAAAGTGCTTGCGCATTTACAAGAAGGGCTTCTGGAGGCTGCTTTGAAGGCATCACTCAGGTTGGTTTGGATTTCTTTTATTGAGCTGGGAGGTCAGAGCAGCATTATCTAGTAAAGGCATCAGTTTTACCAGAAGCTTTTGAAATGCAGGGGAAGGGGAGGGGAGGTAAAGAATGATTTCCCGTGCTAGACCTTCAGGGGTTTTTTTCCTGGGGGATGGGGGAGCTATTATCTGTCAGGCAAGCAGAAGGATTATTACCACCAACACCCTACCTTTGGCTCTCATTTCTACATGTCCTTGGATCCTGTCACTGTTGCTTTGTATTGTGCAGAGATGCCTCAGCATAATAAACTCAAGCTTTGCTTTTAAGTGAGGTGACCTCAAATGGAAGAGTAATTCAAATCCCTTTTCAACAGTATTTATTCCCTCTTCAGGTGGGAAAAGATTCAGTGTGGAAAAAAGGTGCTGAGCACTGGTGCTGAGCATTCAATTCACTCAACACTGATTCCAGTTTAAATTCATCCTTCTCTGCTTTCAGATCAGTCCAAGAGAAGTAGGAAAGAGGTTGCTTTTCTCTTCTCAAAGTGAGGCAATTCTATGGCATTGTTTTTGTATGTTTCAACAGCACTATTCACCTGTGTCCTGTAATTTAAGAATTGGAACACCACACCCAATAATTCTTATGACCACATCACACAGGTAAATTTACCAGTTGAACGACACTTTCACTGCACTTGAGGGACAGAGCCCGACAGATCCCATCAAATGACATACATCTACTTCCAGCAGGGCTCTGCCCCTCAACTGTGATCAAATTGTCTTAAGAGGCAGCAACAAGAACACGGGAGGCTTCCTGTGTTCTCATTGAGAATAATGAGGTGAGCGTTGGGGGGAAGCCAGATGGCAGAGCTTTCCCCCATGGGATTGGTAAGGGGCAATGCAGATTATGTGGGCCATGGGGTGACGGGTTTCCCCATGCTGCCTGTTGGATTTGCCATGCTGCATGGCAAATCCCCCCACATTGCATGCCATGTGGACCTCAATATGTTGAGGTCCTTACATATACCCCAGGAAACAAGTGGTCACCAAATGGCATTCAATGTTCAATAGTAAATTGTTATCACTTATCATTGTTATCATTTCATATGTTGACAGTTTATGTTAGAGGCCATGCAATATTGTTTGACTGATGTGTAGTGATGAGACAGAATCACCGAACAGCCCTGAGTTGGGTGACACTTTTCCAAGTCAGAAAAACTGCCATTTCCTCTGAAGCCACCAAATATATAGGGTGTTGTTTACTTATTTTCATAGCTTCTTGTTCTCTATTTTTTGCAACCATAAACTGACCCATATGTCTTCCATTAAGTGGACCTACTCTAGTTGGACTTAATAGTTGAATGTAGGCTATTGAATATATTGCTATGGAGCAGGGGACGATAGAGGGTAGATCAGGTCCTGCTGGTACACCCAGAGCTTGGAAAAGTTTCTTTGTGGATAAGGACACAACTTCCAGATGTCAATATCCAGTAAACCTGCGGTTTGTTTTCCAGAAGTTTGGAAAAGTTGAAAGCTTGGTAAATTTCTGGCTGATCAGCAGGTGTCTCTGATTATCGATGGTTCAACAACTATGATAACTACCAAGGTTATTTACTTCCTAAATTAGGTTTCTGAAATCAAGAAAGAGGGAGGGAAAATAAGAATAGTTTTCTATGTGCAATGTTTCAAGTGCAGGTGACTGACCACCTTGATGAGAATGAATATATGGGTTGAGCATGAATTCAGAAGGTCTTAGTTCTACAGTTCTAAATTTGCCTAGTTTTATTACTCTTTGGTTTCACACTTGGCTTTCGTTCCTGCAGTACTGTTCAAAATGGTGGTCCCTGGATGCATGCCATTGGCTGCTGGTCCCTGGTAAACTTCCAAGTCAGAAAGAAACACTTGTACCAAATGAGCACAAATTTAATGGCGGTCTTGGCACACTGGGGAAAAAATAATAATTGCTGGCCCCCTCACATCATATAGCCTGAAATCACTGGGTTAGTGAACCTCAGAGTTCTCGTTGCTATGCATTTGCTGTACCAGAAATTAATTACTTTTGAACACCTCCAGGCTTTGAAAGCAAATAACATGAATATAAGAAAGTTTGGGGGACTTTATGATGCCAACTGTAGATGAGCTGACTAATTTAACAAAATACTGAGCATGATTCCATGGATAGGAATACTGAAAGAGAAGGAAGTTAATGATGGATGGGAGTTTCTTAAAAGTGAAATACTGAAGGCACAATTGTAAACAGTGCCAACAAGGAGAAAGAAAATAGAAGAAGTGTAAAACAACTAGAATGGATGTCCATAGCATTTTTAACTGAACTAAGATTTAAAAGAGAAATGCTCAAGAAATGGAAAAAAGTGGATTTTTCAAAAATAAGTCATGCCAGACTAATCTTATCTCTTTTTCCCCCGATATAGTTACAAGCTTGGTAGATGCAGGGAATGGTGTGGATGTAGCATATCTTGATTTCAGTAAGGCCTTCTTGCAAACAAATAGTCAAATGTGGGCTAGGCAATGCTACTATTACATGGATTTGTAATTGGTTAAGCGACTGAAACCAAAGAGTGCTTACCAAAGGTTCCTCTTCATCCTGCTTTTTGCTGGAGATTTTTTATGCCCTCATAAATTTGTTAAATTAGCCTCCTCACACATAGGTACCTAAATTTCCTACTTTACAGATGCAGCTGTCTTTCGGGTTGCAAAGGTCAACAACAAGCTACACAAAATTGGCCAGAAGATCACTCTGACCTGGGCTGGCTTCAAACTCATGACCTTTTGGTCAGTAGTGGTCTTAATGCAGCTGACAACCAGCCAGCTCTGCCACAGTCCCGGTGTATAAATGTATGAAAGGATATCATGAGGAAGAGGGAACAGGCTTGTTTTCTGCTGCCCTAGAGATTAGGACTCAGAGCGATGGGTTCAAATTACAGAACAGGAGATTCTACCTGAACATTAGGAAGAACTTCCTGAATGTAAGAGCTGTTCAACTGTGGAACTCTGCCTCGGAATGTGATAGAGGCTCCTTCTTTGAAAACTTTTAATCAGAGGCTGGATGGCCATCTGTCAGGGGTGCTTTGATTATGCCTTTCCTTAATGGCAGGGGATTGGACTAGATGGCCCATGTAGTCTCTTCCAACTTTATTATTCTAGGTATAAATGTAAAAGAAATGTCACTCAGCTTGGGTTTTTTCTTTTTTGAAAGACAGATCTGTCCCTTTGCAGAGGCCACAGTGGGAAGGGAAAGCAAGGCATTGCCATGGATTGAGAGAGGCTCCAAATATAATCCTCCTGCTGACATGGCAATATAAGGGGATTTCTGTTCCATGGTGTCTCTGACAAGCTCAGACTCATTAGCTGAGAGATTCAGTGTGAAGATAATATGCTGGTTGTTTAATAAAGCTGAAGAATTTAATTTTGGAATATTAAAATGGAAATTGAGGAGGGTGGCAGGGGCAGCTGCAAGCTTGTAGCCAAAGTGAAGGATTAAATGCTGCAGTCGGATCCTGCAAATTACTGGAGTGCATCCAGAGTGGCCAGCCCTTTGTGTTTCTGACACATTCAGAAATGGTCAGGATGTACAGTAGTTAGAATCAAAGCTTGGAAGTGTTGTTGCATCTGGACTAAAATTCACAAAATATATAGGTCCCTTCCTTCAAAGGGAACATCTCCAAGTGCTGGTTTAATTAACCTGGCATTGCCCTTTTATTTCTCTTTGTGTTATATTTCCTTGCTACCCTTTATTAGATTTGGTTCCAGAGTGTTTTGCACAATTAAAACCAATCAGAGCTTTACAAATTGTTTTTTTAAGCAGTCCCACATTCTCACACAGTCACAGTTGCAAGGCTGCATGAATTTACTGTATAACTACTGTAAGGTTATATTTGGATAAGCAACACTTTCTAGTTAGAAACACAGAGTTGGAAAAGAGCAGAAGGGCCATTCAGTCTCAACTCCATTCTGCCACACAGGAATAAACAATCAAAGCAGTTGGCCATTCCGCCTATGTTTTAAAACCTCCATCACCCTCTGAGGCAGCATATCCCACTTTAAAACCGCTCTTACAGTCAAGAAGTTCTTCATAATGTTTAGGTGGAATGCTTTTTCCAGATACCTTTGTTACTGTCTTTTCTATTCTGGAACGGCTTGTCAATACAGAATTTTGTTGCGATATCTGGATGATCTACTTATTCAGGCAAAAGTATTAAAATTTTATGCTGCAAGTTGCTTCTGGTGGACTCTGATGACTACCTGGGAAGGAATCTCAATGGAGAATTGCAGCACACCAAAATACATGGGAGTCACTCCGGACTGTGCTCTGACTTACAAGAAGCACTGCTTGAATATCAAGCAAAAAGTGGGTGGTAGAAATAATATCATATGAAAGCTGACTGGAACAACCTGGGGATCACAACCAGATACAGTGAAGACATCTGCCCTTGTGCTTTGCTACTCTGCTGCTGAATATGCATGCTGAGTGTGGAATACATCACACCACATTAAAACAGTGGATGTGGCTCTTAATGAGGCATGCCACATTATCACAAGATGTCTATGCCTCACACCACTGGAGAAATTATACTGTTTAGCTAGTATTGCACCACCTGACATCCGTTGGGAAGTAGCAGTCAATAATGAAGGGACCAAGGCAGTGGCATCCTCTGTTCAGATATCAGCAAGCATGCCAACATCTTACATCAAGAAATATATTTCTAAGATCTACAGAGATACTTGTAGGAACACCTCCGCAAGTGAGAATCCAAAAGTGGCACATTAAAACCCAGCACCTTAATCAGTGGCTGAGACCGGATGAGAAACTCCCACCTGGGCACACTGAAGATTGGGACATCTGGGAGGTGCTGAACAAGCTGTGCTCTGGCACCACAAGATGCAGAGTTAACCTTAAGAAATGGGGCCTCAAAGTGGAGTCCAGGACATGTGAGTCTGGAGGACAGCAAACCACAGACCACCTACTACAATACAACCTGAGTCCTGCCACATGGACAATAGAGGATATTCTCACAGCAACACCTGAGGCACTCCAAGTGGCCAGCTTCTGGTTAAAGGACATTTAGCATAATGCCAAGTTTTAGCATCTCTTTTGGGCTTCCCCTCAAAGAAATGCAGAGAGAGCAGAGGGGTTTGGTGCTTTTTGAAGATTCTCTCAGAATGGGCTAAGTTTTCAACCTCTGCCAGTCTACTCAGACAAGGGACGGTTTCCTTTTCTGATGAGAGATAATACTGTACTGAAACTTTTGACTAAAAATAAACCACCCACTTCTCTGAATAGAGTGGTGAAAGGCTTTTTTGAATGCCCATACATAAGTATATATTGGAATTGGTCCCTGTGAATAATTAACAGTTAATTCTAATGCTTCAGTTACAAAGGGGAGGGAAATAGGGCCATTTTGTCATCTTTTTGTGCCAGTCTCCTTGGCAACTTATTTTAGAACACTATCAGCAGTGTTGTAATGATGCACAAACTAAATCAATTGTTGTTGAACACATCAAATATATTTTCCCTGCTATTTGGAAAAATAAAGAGAACAGTGCACTTCTTTCTGGTAATACTTTGAGTTGGGATGGGCAAACTGTAGTCACCAGCTGTTGTTGCTTTGCAACTCCCACCAACACTAATATGCATTGACAACAACATTGGCAGGTTCACACTTTGTTTACCCCTACTATTTAACTTTACATAGCTTGGGGTAGAAAGAGACCATTTGCAATGAACTAAGGGCTCATTTAGTGTCTTTGCGCTTCCTGCAAGCTACAAAAAGTCTCCTACAGGCATACAGAATGCTGAAACAACAGATTGGAAGAGACTGGACTCCACTTCTGTTTTGATTATTTAAACTTTTGGGATGGTGTTTCAGATCTGGCTAGGTTCTACATACCATTTTCAGCAAAACAGTTGCTCTCCTAAACCTTCAGGAGCAATTTTAGAGGATAAAGATTTTTCCCACACACTTCAAAATGGGCTTTGGGGCTTGCTTTACTCGCAGCCTGATTTAGATCCCTGACATGTCTTAATCCAGCACTAGATATAGATTTAGTTTAGCCAAGAAAAAAACCTGCGATAGATTTGCCTTAGGGTTGCCATAAGTCTGAAAAGGTATACAACCACAACAATAACAAAAATATGCTTTCGTTGAAGTGACTCAAGGGCTGGGACTTGTGGATTTCTTTATTGACTGCCTTCCCACACATAAGTTCAGCGGTGGTTAACATGGTTTTCATGTTCATGGGAATTATATACATGACAATCAATATCCCCATCAAAAACATATTATTTCTATATTGACTTTCTGTGGTTCACAGTACCAAAAATATATAGAAAAATCAGAAGCCTCATGTTGACATCAACTATACAATACCTTGGGAGATCAAAACATGTAACACACATTAATGCCAGAGGTATGTTTTGTTCATAAGGGAGCTACAGAATAGCTCTACTTCATGAAAATAAAAGCTAGATTTTTCAGTGCTTAATGATTTCATGTTCTTCATTCATATTACTTTACCCTCACCTCTCTTCAATTCAGGCTAAGGACTTCATCCCACAAAGTGGGGGTGGGGAATCAGTGGCCTTCAATTTCCAAAGGAAATGGGAAATTCAACCATAGTTGCAATCCCACCTTAAAATCCAACAGTTTCTTCCCACCTTAAAATACAACAGTTATCATCCTGCCCTAAAATAACTCATTTAATCATTTTTAAACACAGGTAGAGCAGTGGAGTCGATTCCTCCATGATTTCACAATCCTCCTGCTTCTATACACTTTAAAGACGAAATCCCTTGGGCAACCACCAGAAGCAGCCCTGTGTTTGATGGGTTCCATCTTTAAGATGAATAGAAAGAAGAAGATGAAAAGATTATCCCCTCTTTTGTGGGATGAGTTCCTAAGTGTGCTTTAGATTTATTTCATTCTTTCCAAAACATGTCCCCCTTTGAGTCCCTTCCTTTAATTCAGTATTGTTTTCTATTGCTGTCTCCTCTCTCGAAAATTTTGTCTAATATTTTCTTAGGGTTATTCAATTTTAGAGGTGAATAGAGACGAGGAAGTAATTTAGTATGAACCACCCTAATTTGTATTTTTGAACTGTTAGTCATTTTTTGTTTCTTGCTTCCCCTCCAACTGTCCAACTTTGGCAGAGGCCTTCCTAAGTAATCCTCTGCTGTCCCACTCTTTCAGATGCTTAAAAAAATTCCCAGTTTCTCTTTTTCTTCAACTTTCCTCCTTTGTCATCAGGTTGTTTCAGTTGGTGCAGATTGATTTCTAAGTGCAAAAGTAGTTTGCACTCAAGAAATTAGGCAGCTGAGAGAGAAGTGGCAGGAGAATCCTTCCCATCCCAGTAGATTCAGGCAAAGGCAAACTGCAGCAGTTTGCATACCATGACTATTTTTCCTCAGTATAGGCTGTCATGCCCCATGAAGACCCTCACCGTTTACCTCTAGTTAAGCCCTTTTTGTTAACGGGATTAATATTTTATGTACAGTGTCTGGGAGGTCAGTCTAGACAGCCTCTTTGCATCTGAAGACTCAATTGCCCTGCCCCTTTAAGAATCCTCTCAGGGTGGAGCCTCAGGCAATATATTTCTGGTTCTTCGAAGAGTCAACCTTTTTCGTGACTAGAAGGTGAGAGAGGAAGGCTGGAAGGTCTACAAATAGCACTTCCAGTCAGAGTTGTATTCAAGTCCAGTTGAATCTATATTCAAGTCTAGTCAGAGTTAAATATTGAGACTATCTTAGAGACAGTTGAATATAATACAAGAAAGAGACAATAAGAAGAAATAAAGATTCAAGATCCTCAGTTTGGCCAGAACTGTGTCTATCTCTCAAAGATTTTCTCTCTCCTCATAAAGACTTTGTAGTGAGATCAGGAGGAGGAAAAGTCTAAAACTCCTGTTTGATTTAACTATATAGTTTCCAATCTGTTCCCTGCACAGCCAGTTCATCTTCCCAATAGTTAAGATAGTGTGGGGGCAGAACATAGCCAGTCCTTGGGTTGCAAACATCTGATTTACATACCAGTGAGACAACAGAAGGTGAGATAAAATATCCCAGGAAGAGAAAATCACTCCTGTTTGAGTTATCCTGGGAAAAGGTGTCTCTGCTGAAATTTGATCACCTAACTAAACACTTCAAAAATCCTATTGTCCTCTATTCTTAACAGGGGCACAGGCAACAAAACAAATGTTACAGGGGTGTTAACACTTCCCTATGCTACCCAAAATGTGTGTGTGTGTGTGTGCACGCGCGCATGTAGTTAGACTTTAAAATGTACCTGTTCTGATTTACATACAAATTCAACTTAGACTTATACCGAGATAATCTATCTTGTTAGTAACCTGGATACTGCCTGTAAAAACATTTGCCATCTTGGACCACACTGGGGTTTTGCCTTGCTATATATGGCGCTGTCTTTATTTGTGAATCATTGAAGGATGTGCTTTTGCATTTCCTTGTTGTAATTGGAAGTGTATAATGTAAAACTAAATCTGCACAAAAATGCATTTAGACAAGGCAAGCTGGTTTTAATATTGCTCTACTCCTTGGTAATTACTGTGGCACAAACACTCTTGTCACTTGAATTTATTTCTGTGAGTGACCCATAGGAGGCTCTCATAAATATTTCATCAGGCCTTGGGACACAGCAAGATCCTCATCCTGTTCCACAGAGACACATTTCACATGAAAGGGAATATATATATATTTCATTCCTGAAAGATGTGTCACTTTATGATGGTAGGTTGTGTCACTTTACAATTTCACTTTCATGGCTTTTCCCCTGGCAAAACAAATGCATTATTTAAGTTGCAATCTCCTTTTTCTAGAGTCCTTTGGACCACTCTGCCCATTTTTCATCCTTTGGCTGAGCTCTTCGAAACACTCATTATTTACCGGTGTATGTACAAGCCATTGGGTATCACAGAAAATATCTGTAAATCCCAAAAGATTCACAAACTTTTCACACCACTGAAAATTCATCCTTGAGCATGTGTTATTTGACATTTACTATCTTTTGGCTGCTCTGAAGTGTTTCAGCACCATTCCGCCTGAGCTTAAAAGGAAGCATATGATCGCTGTTGCTGCTTCTATGACAAACTACTTAGGGCATGTTAGTACAAAGGGCCTGCATACGATAGCATAACTTCAAACAATCCTCTGTGCAAGGGGTAGGCCAGATGGTTGTTTGAGAAGGTAAAAATTGTGGAGCAGATGTTATCTACCTCTGCTTCTGCTTAATTTTCCTCTCCTTCCAGATCAATCATGGTGGCAGAAGGTTATATAGGTTAATACCTGAACTCCTTCACTATTAAGCTAGTTGCCCTGAACTCTAGATTTCTAGAAGCTGCATTTTCCAAAAATATAAATTGATATTATATTTTTATAAAATGTTAATCATAGAATTTGGATAAGATCTCTAGTAAAGGTTTTCCCCTGACGTTAATTCCAGTCGTGTCTGGATTGGTGCTCATCTCCATTTCTGAGCTGAAGAGCCGGCATTGTCCGTAGACACCTCCAAGGTCATATGGCCAGTATGACTACATGGAGCACTGTTATCTTCCCACCAGAGCGGTATCTATCGATCTACTCACATTTGCATGTTTTCAAACTGTTAGGTTGGCAGAAGCTGAGGCTAACAGTGGGAGCTCGCCCCACTCCCCAGATTCGAACCTACAACTTTTCAGTCAGCAAATTCAGCAGCTCAGCACTTTAACCCACTGCACCACTGGGGGCTCCAGAAGCCATCTAATCTTTTCATTCTGTGCAATACGCTTGTAGTTGCAGTAACCTGACTGAAGGTTGTTCACTCTCTAGGCCAGTGGTTCTGAACCTGTGGGTTCCCAGGTGTTTTGGCCTACAACTCTCAGAAATCCCAGCCAGTTTATCAGCTGTTAGAATTTCTGGGAGTTGAAGGCCAAAACATCTGGAAACCCACAGGTTGAGAACCACTGCTCTAGGTAAATACTTTCAGTAAAGAACCACATCTGAATACAATTTTGCACCCATGTTGAACACTTCATACTGTTGAGGGATTTCTTGTACTGAAGAAATGTTTATTTACTGTATTTATTTAAAACATTTATATACTGATCTTCTCTACCTCCACAGAGGCACTCAGGCCAGTTAACAGCAAAAATTCAACGCCAAATTACAATGTGAAACATCATAAAAACAATAAAAGGTTAAAATACAAGTAAAATAAATACATATAAATATATAAACCAGGTCGTTAAGATAAAAAACAAGTTCCAATTTCAGTCCACATACATCATCGATACTTAGTCTATTATTAAACTCAACCACTATTCCAGGAATGCTTTTTTCCAGATCCAGGATTTCAATAGAATTACCCTGCTGAATTAGAACTGAATTACCCTGCAATTCTGACTCATGAGTTTTGGTCCTGCTTTGTGAAGTTATGAAAACAAGTTTGCTCTATTTTCTGTAGTAGAAACATTTAGGAATGGGTGCATTCTCATAGCCTTTGTGTGATCCTAGGTTATTACACAGTAACCTCGGGATTACTTTACTGTTCAACCTTATCTGGTCTCACTTTTTAAATTTAAAAACATCACGCAGTCACTACATGCTGTAAATGTGGTGTTCTCAGAAGTTTACAGACTAGCTAGATGCATGAGTAAAGAGTATGGAGGAGAGATCAATTTGAAAAATCCAGAGTGAGGAGTTGAGTTCTAACAAGAATCTAAATTTACTTTAGGACCAATTTTCTTGCAAATCTAGAAAGACTCTTCATGGGGAATAGGTTCCTGGTTGGACCATATTAACCTGAAGCTATGGATACAACCAAATGCCATTAAATAACATGATCTCCAGTCCCAACATCCTGTAGAGTTGCATAGGAAAGAGAGAGATTCTATGATACTTTATGGTAACTTCTGTAGAAAGTATGCCATATCTCCTGGAGGATCTAGAAAATGCCTAAATTTCTGACTGTATTTCTTCTCAAGATTGGGTACACATTGGACATAGGTTCCATGGTTATGTGGAACTTACTGTATACATATGTGTTGTGTGTGTGTGGGTATGAGGGGGGGGGGTGAACAAGAACAAGCTTAGTAGGAAGTTTCCTCCCCCGCTATCAATGACTGCAGAATAATTGTTCTTTCTCTCTTTTGAACAGGTCTCATTGCCAAATCACTCAAGCTTGGGAGTTTTAGTGAGAGGCCTTGTGTATAACTATGATATTATGATGGAAAGCATTGATCAGATTTAGTAGGCTTCAGACTGGGTGATGAAGAATGTTGAATCACATTTCAGCACATGATGTACACAATGGTTTTCTTCCAAATGAGTGCTCCAAAACCAAAGACCTGCACTCTGGAGAAACAACAAAGTGATCAAAGGTCCTCAGGGACTTTAGGGCATGACCCTTCTGTTTATGGATATGTTTTTCTGCTGTGTAGAAAGGAAGACTTGGTCATAAATTTCATTCTTGTGAAAAATAATGAATAGTGTTACCCTACAGTTTTTGAAGACAGCTTGCCATTTAGGAACTATTCTGTGCCCAAATATTGCTTTGTGCTCAGAAGATAGCATTGTCTGTGCAGATTACAGTATAAAAATATTGGAAAAAATAAAGCTTCCTGCATAGGAAACAGTACTTTTTAATGTAGAAATTCTGTTTTGTCTGCAGCGAAAAACAGCATTTCCCATGATGAGAAGATTCTTGTTGGTGTAGTCACCTCGTAGGAAGGAGTCCACATTGCTATGGTTGTTTTCTATCTACTGGGATTATAGTGACAGGATTCTGGTTTAAGACTGCTACCACTGATTACTTTGGAAACTGACTTTTACAAGGAACAACTGGGTCCCTTATCCCGAGTGAAAGTGCACCCTGTGGAAACACCTACTTATGATGCATGCTGGAAATGACCTCCTAACCATAGCCAGAATTACTACCGAGTATTGTAGAATGGATAACTGCCAAATCTTGGGGGCACATTGGCCCTTCATGGGGAACCCACACCCCAGAACCTTTTTGATTAGCTGAGGAGCCTGAAACTGTTGGGTAAGATGCGAGGGAGCTCAAGATTGGCAGACAGATCTTTACAAATTTTGTGGCCTTACATGCATACTTGTATAAAGCAATAAAAACACAAAATGTTAATACAAATAATAGCTTAAAGCACCTAACAATATGACTACAATGAAGACTCTGGCAAAATAATAAAATATTATAAAATTGTTTAATGTATAATATTAACACAGGTAGAAATCCCTATAACAAAGAAAGAGAAATACAATAAGCACTCCATGTTCACTGGGATGAAGGGCACAGGATGCCTGTGAAAGTGGAAATCCATCAATACAAAAGTGGCTTTATTTTTTTTCCTGAGAGAACACTCCTCAGAGAATTCCTGTATCTTCCTGCTCAATTCTGTGGTCTTCTTCTCCTAGAAGCTGACCTTAGAATTGCACTGGAGGACCTAGAGATTCCTAGAGTTGTTCTGTCTAAGAATCTTGGGTTCCTCCAGCATGACACTAGGCTTAACTTCCTAGAGATAACTTTCTAATCAAATTCAAATCTTCAAATGTCAAACCAGAAAATGAGGAGAGCCAACTTTATAATACCTGGATGATGGCAAACCTAGGACACTTCTGTTTTGCAGTTCTTCAGGTGCCTGAACTGCATTGGAGTTTTTGTGCTATTGCTCCATGGTACCTAATTGTTTCAGGGGAGACGTATCCCACAGCCTTGCTTTTTTTTAAGGATAGTTGTGAGGCTCTGGTCCCCTCCCCAATCTGGGATTCATGGATTTAACTTTTGTTCCTCATCTTGTCAGCAGGCCTCGCTTCCTGTACCTCTAAGGTATTTCTGCCACCCCCTCTTCCTTGTTTTCTCTTGTATTTTATCCCTCCTCCTCCAAACACAAACAGACCTTGTCTATTCACTCCCTGCCACGAGATGCCTCCTACTCATTCCTGCCTTACTCTCTGAGCTGCTGCAGGGAGGGGAGGGCTTGCAGAAGTACCACCAGATGCCTGCGACTAGCTTGAAACCATGCTGGAGTTGCCATGGGAGACCCAGGGTGGCAAGGAAGCCGGGAAAAGAAGAGAAAGAAAGAACCTTCACAGCCATACCGAGGATCGGAGCCAAAACTCCTCCATTCAACAGAGAACCCTTCCTTTTGTCTTCCTCCTCCCCGCCCTCCACAGACATCTCTTTATGAAGGCGTGCTGCAGAATGCCATCTTTGAAGACCCCTCAATTAGCATCCCTGTGTGTCCTGAACGGAGCCCTTCATTACAACACAGGAGTACTCAGGGGGCAACACATTAGTGTGTGTTTCAGGGTGGGATCATTGCCAGGACCTCATCCCTTTCATGGAAGAGATGCAGAGTGTGTGTATGGGATTCTTGCCAAGCAGAGACACTTTTCTCCTGAATCCCATTCTTTTAGCACGGAGGAGAAAGAAATAAAAGACCCCAAACAACCTGAGAAAATAAAATGGAGGAGAAGGGAAATCAAAACCTCAGTAAAATGAATACCCAATAAATCAGCCTCTGTCCTTCGGCCTCTTTCTTAGTGGGGAGTGTTTTGGGACAATTTTCCCCTATTCATCTTGAAGCATATGTGCACACAGGTTGGGGGTCATTACCATCCCAACCGATACCTCCGGAAACCTGTGTGTGCACTCAGAGGTGTTAATTAGCAAGAGGAGGACTGATTAGATTAGGCATTAAATGTTTGTTTTCCCTTCTTCTGGTATTCATAATTGAGCAGATGGAGACTTTGGAGTCACGGGATGACAGGCAGCCAAAAAGCCTAATTGGGAATGGAAAATCCTTTTCCACCCTCCGCTTCAGTGCTCCTTGTGGGGCAGGAAGCAAAGGTGGAGGCAGGCATCCACTGACTTTGTACACACTCCTTAGATAACCCTTCATCCCAGGACAGAAGCTACTCACTGTGTTGCATACAGAGAAGTAGATTGTTCCTCTCAGGATTTGGGACATTTCATTTAGTTTTGGTTGGTGTGCTTGCTCAAGGAGCAGAGTGAAGAGTAGAATGCACTCTACTGCACATTGAAGAAAGCTATACCTGGATGCTGTCCTCAGTACAAATAGAAAACCAACAGGGAAAACAAAGAGGTTTGCAATATGCCTTCCACTTTTGTGGGGGTTAGGGGCACAGGACCCCCCATTAAAATGGAGAAAACACAAATAAAAAACACACTATTTTAACCCAAAAGAATATCTAAGAATTTGTGGATCCCCGGGGCTGTGGTAAAATTCTGCCAGAAGCTGACCATATAACTGCCCTTGTTATTCCCAGGGAAATGTTCTCTCTAGGAACTCCTTGTCCTCCAGTGCAACATTTTAAGGTGGAAGTCTTGCTCTGGGGGACCTGGAGATTCCAGAAGAGAACATATTAATCAAATCTACAATTAATCAAATCTGCAAAAGAAAGACATGCAGATGTTGAGAGCTGACTAATTGAACTATTCCATATGCCCTGGTAGCCACTCACTACTATACAGATTCCATTTCCAGTCACCTCTCCCTAACTTCAGAAGGAGCGTGTCTCAGAGGAGGACCACTGGACTACATAGAAAAAAGGAGCCCCATAAATAACTGGTTTACTGGAACACAGAAATTTGCTTTATATCACCTCAAACTATTTATCTATTTGGTCCTGTATGGTCTACATCAGAGGTGGGCAGCTGCATTTTATCTGTGTGTGTTTCCTAAATTTTCAATGAACTGTACTGGCTCATTATTTCCAAAACAGAAGATACTACATGGTTAATTCTGTTTTGAAAACAAAACACTAAGTTCCAGACCCCAGTGTCACCACAGAAATCAAGATTCCGCCCCACTGGAATTTTTTGGGGATGTGATTCTCCAAATGTCAGCTTATTGAGTCAAACTACCTCATCACAATGGCTGGGCAAAGCATCCCACTTTGCCTGACTTCACCACCAGACAGAGTGGACAGTGGAGCGAATGTTGGCCCATGTGCTGCTCCCTTGCAGCAACGCTTTCCCCATCATACATTGGAAGCATCACCCTCCCAGCGGGGACCTGTACTGGCTCCATTAGAGCCAGCACAACAGGTGCAGGCTCCCATTTTGGGAGAGAAGCGGCCAAAGATACTTTCACCCCAGTTGGGGCCAGGCCTCTGCCAGATGTCACATGACATCATGTGATGGTAAGCATGATGTTCCACCTCCAAAACAGGATGGATGCTAAAGTTGCCCAATCTGACGAAGCCCTTAGCAGTGAGGGTTGCACTGTGGGATTGTGCTGGGATGTTTTTGGCCCATGATCCATATAATTCTAATTCTTTAAATGGGAAAGAGCTTTCCAGCATTCCAGGGAGATAGAGGATATATTTCCTGTCAATTTCTTCTTTAAAACACTCATAACTGAATCTTGCTCCGTGCCTTGACCACCGAGCTATGGATTTTGGCAAAAGCAAATTTGATGCAGAAATGTGTATACATGCAAATTAAATGTACTGTTGCAGACTTAAAATGTAATCGGTGAGATTTTGAGATCAGTGGGTATCCAGCTGTTGTTAAACTTCAAATCCCAGCACCTCTAGTAAGGTTAGCCAATCACAAAGATACCTGTGAGTTGGCAGTCAAATAGTATCTGGAGAATACTCCTCACTCTACCCACTTCAGCATGATTAGAAAGTGCATTCTAATTTTCACATCCCAGACCTGATGCTTCAAAGTTTCATTTCAGAGTTTGTTTTCTAACAGTTTTATTCTGGCACAATAAAAACCAAAATTCTAGCCAACATTTTGGGCCAGTTTCTCCTTGAATACAGATTTATTTACCTTTTTAAACATTGCTTTTGTTCCTCAGAGATGGTGCCAGATGTTATTTTCCGTCCCTCACTTGACCTTTACATTACATGTTCATTGGAGCTTTCTCACAACTATATTTGTTTATCAATGCCTTTAATTGAAAGTTAAATAATAGGCATGGTTAGATCCAGTCGGAATCTTCGTAATTCGGATTAAATTAGGATCAAATTCCTTTTTGAAGCCATTTCAAAGCGATTTGGGAACCCAGAAGTACCCTTGCCCTTTCGAAGCCACTGTCACCATCTTTGTTCCGACTCAGGGAGTGAATTGGAAAAGACCCAGTGTTTGGAGGCAAGCAGTAGCTTGCATGCTAGGATGCTTGCCTCCAGCCAATGAGAGGAAACCAAACCATGTGGGGAGGGGTGGGGCTTTAGCATGGCAGCCATTGCCCTTTATAAAGGCCCACACATGCCTCGTGGGCTCCTTGCGAGCCGGGGATGCGAATGGGAAGGGACTAGGCAGCGTGGGTGGGAAAGGTGCCATGCCACCATTTTGCAAGGGAACAACAGGGTTGGGAACAAATTGGGGAAACTGGCTAGAAGCAGGCCCCTTGCCTGCAAGGCTTCCTTGTATGTAGGGAGGGAAGAAGGGCAGGGCAGCTGGGAGAAGTGTTCTTCTCTTGCCTGCCACTGCCAATTTTCCTTTTTGAAGCAGTGATTTGAACTTTCAACAGACTTCAATCCCCTTTGGGTAACACTTTGGATTTTGGAATCCAAGAAAGTCTCTCTGAACTCTAGAAAGCCCATTTTCTGGGTTTCACATTGTACTTTTGGAAACTAGAAATCTCCTAATCTAATCATTTCCTTGGGGAACCACACCATACAACTTTGGAGCCCCCCTTTTCTGCTTGGGGTTACACGTTTTACTTTTGGAAACAAGAAATCTCCTATAATCTGCTAGTAATTTCTACCACTGTGGCAAGTTTTGTCAGTAGCAATCTAAAAATGAGGGAAAGGGAATCCCCCAAGTTTTGCCTGTCCTGTTTGCAGTTTTTTGCGCATTATGCAATCGCGCCCGCCTTTAAGGAAGAAATTCCAACTTTTGGGGGGAAATTTCAGAAATTACTTCGGAATCGAATTGCCATGCCCCCTACATCCAAAACGAGTTTTGAACCATTTTTTCCTTGATCAAACAAGCCTATTAATTAACTCACAGATTTTTATTTGAGAATCATTACTGCAAATAAGGCAGATGAAAGTTCAAGCATAATTCAAGCCAATAGCTGTAGCAATGCAAATGTAGAGGGATACAAATAAAGCATTGCAATCAAAATACAAAAAATTCTGCACACAGAATCTATTTTGTGTTTGAAAAGATAACAGAAGCAATTCTATTTTTTTTGTATGATTCAGTGTTGTGGCAGATAAGAATCACCACCAAACATTTAAATGCTCTTTGGAGGAGTCATTTAAAATCCTGCTGTAAAAAAAAATCTATTTCATCAAACTACTTGTGTAACAAAGCATAGCTATCAAAGGTCACTCCTCTACATTTAGTGTTCATGTTTAGTTTCTCTGAAGTCACTTCTAGGATGGCTCAGAGTCTTTCTTTAGTCATCCATGCTGGGCATCTTGGGAAAAGACCTGTCACTCAACGAAGCCAACTTAATATCTGCAAGTCCTGAAAGACCCGCTGTGGTACCATCTGTCTAATAGAAGAGGGAGTAGGGTTGAGCTGGCATGTTCCCTTCTCTCCTATGAGAGGGTTTGTGTCAAGTATTGTGAGGTATTCCTGTTCTGGCATACATTGGGCATGACAGATCTTTCTGGCATGACAATTGGGGATGCCCCTCTGGACAAGCAACACAGTAGGAATTTTGAGTTTTAACCTGGCATAGACCATGCTCATGAAATGGGGCATTAACCTAGAAAGCAAAAATGTAAGTCTTGACAAGAATAATTATGCATATGTACAGACTGTATGTGTATGCAGTACTTTTCTTCAAGAATGAAGATATTTTTGTTTATTTTTTAAATGATTAAAAAAAATAAATTACATTACGTTATGATTGAGAGGCCCTCTGATTTACCATGGTCTTATTTACGGCTGAGTGAAGAGCCATGGAGTGATGGCTGCCATTTTCCTTGTGGGCATTGTCTTCTTGATTGCATAGCAAATTATCCAGGCATACAATTTTTTCAAATACATCTTCCAAGCAAGTAATAGAACAATCTACCTACCAACCCTACAACCTTACCATGCTCCTCTCCCCTGGTAGCTTGTTACTCCCATGTCGATGAGTAACGTGTTTGGAATCTGTTTTAAGTTTAAGAGAGCTGTTCAAGGTGCAGAATTTGGAACGATCATAGTACAATCCGCATACACACAGAGGATGCATCCCTGAACTTGCTGTGGAAACAGGAAACTGTGGATAATAACAAACCCTACTGAAATGAATGACTTCTTCTAGAAGTTCTCATAGAGTGTTGTTAGCGGCCCTAGAAAATTCCTTGAATAGTGGCCTCTCGAGAATTTAATTCTAATTCTATGGCAACCTCTGGTGAAAGCATATTATAGAATTTGCTGGAGGACCTCAAACATTTCTAGAGAGGTCATATTTTGTCAAATGCAATTAGGTGAAACTATAGATAGTGATATCATTGCCAGCGGAGTTTTACTGTACACTACATGGCTCCATTGACATGGAACTGATTTTCCACCATGGTTTTCTTTATTTCTTTCTGTCTGTATTTCTTTCTTTTTTTATTCTCCACCTGAAAACATTCAGATTGTCTTAAAGACAACACACATAATAGTTCTTGGTTTGATTTACTATTATTTTCAAACCTAAATCTGGACTTATTTCCTTTTCCATGAGATGTGAAGTCAACGTTTTCATGTTTTATCCTTTATGTAAAACTGCTTTTATCTCCCCTAGTGTTTACCCATAACCCCTTCCCTTCCCCCCCATTTTGTCTGTTCTACTTTTGTTATTGTTGCAACTATGTGAATAAAGGCTTTTTAATTTTTTTTTAAAACAAAAAAACCCCACACATAATAGTTATTGTCTCTTTATAGGCAGGGAAGAACATTGTTGCTCAAGAGGCAATGTATATGACTTTAAAAAAACAAAACAAAAACAAGCAAACCAAAGTACAATTTATAATTATTCATTTTGAGGTGGAAAAATGAGTTTGTAAAAAGTTAGGACTCTCCATCAGGAGGACTCTCCATCAGGAGAAATATTGCATATTTCTCCTATTCAATGTCTTAATTATTGTGCAGGAATTATATATATATATATATATATATATATATATATATATATATATACAGTATATACACACACATGCACACACACACACACACACACACAATCTGTGGGAACCATTACTTGCTAGAGGCATTCTCGAAACATATACATATCAGTCTAAGACTCACTCAGTTGTGTGACGTTTAATTTTCAGAACTGTAAGATTTGGAGGCAAAGTGGTATTTTCCTTTTCATTGGCTGGTCTTTGATATTATATTTTGAGAGGTGGAGAAGGATAAATCTCTCACCACTCCATGTAAAATGTACCCCCTGCATGTTGCTTTGTGTAAAGGGCCACCTTGAGTCTCTTTCAGGGTGAGAAGAGTGGGATATAAATGCAGTAAATTAAAAAAAAATGCAAAGTATTTGATGTAACAAATCATATATTTGAATATCGTTTTTTAATTTCTTATTGGAAATATCTGCTCATTTATCTCTACATAAGAGGTACCTTATTCACTCTAGAACCATGGTTCTAACACTCCCTATGGGTGCCCAAAAAGTGTATAATTGCATCCCATATTATTATTTGGCAGTGACATGCGTGCAGAGATTTCATTCATATTGCTACCATTATATTTTAACACATTATATTTGTGGTTGGTGGAAATTTCAGATCTAGATTCTGCAATCTGTAGGGTCCATTGTATATGTAGATCCAGTTATGAGTTAGAAATCTTTTGATTGATTTTTTAAAACTTCTCTCCTTCTTTGCCTCCTACCAAAGCAAGTAAGTATTCCCAGCTCTTGTTTGGAGATGGGTTCCTGATTTGAATTCATAGTTCATGTTGCCAAGGCAATAGGAAAGCCAGCAAATAAAATTAAAATACCCTCCTTAGCACTCAGCATCCCCCCCAGCAGCAATACAATAATGATAGAGTAGAAATCAAGCTCACCCCACCCTTTTCCAGTTGCACTTGAAACCCTCCTCTCTCTAAAAAAAGCAATAAAATGCCCGAGAGTCCCATCCCTGTGGAAGGAAGACAATTAGGTCAAGTGTAGAAGGTACTCTCTGAATTTTCAGTTGATTAACAGGGGGGTTGTTGTTTTTGCTTTGAAAGCACACAGAAGGGCAATCTGGCCTCTCTTTCCAAACTGTGTTGTTCAACCTTATGCATAAGGTCAGTCACAGAGTGCCTTCACATGACTGTGGTTCCAAATAACCCCATGCCTGTACAGGACAAGTGGACCTAAGGAATTTAGCTGGCAGGGCTTTCTCCGTAACTTTTGTCCTCTGTATGTCACAAAAGCTGCTTTAAGAACTTTTTTGCTACCTGCAAAAAGAGGGTCCTCTTTTTTCTTTTTCTTTTAAAAAATAATATTTTCATCTTTGTTCTGTGATGAATCTGGCTGGTTCTAATACAATGACTGAAGTGGGTGTAATAATATTTTTCTAAAGTCCAGTGAGTTTAGAATAGTTCTGTTCATTATATTGGTGAAGGAGGGAATCTTTTGAAGGACAAGGACTTTGAGACTTGGGATTCTGTTTTCACCTTTAATCACATACATTTATTGTTATTTATCTGGATGCTATAAGGAAACAACACCTGCAGTAATCTAGTTGGGAGTGTTTGTGCCTTCTACTCACCTATTGACTTAAAGTGACCCCATGAATCTCAAACCACGTTGATGGCCAAAAGTGAGAAGGAGCTTAGGAGTGAAAGGAGACAGTGCAAAAGCTGGGTTGCAGTTAACATTACAAAAACCAAGATTATGGCAACAAGAATGATTGATAACTGGCAAATAGAGGGAGAAAACATGGAGGCAGTGACAGACTTTGTATTTCGAGGTGCAAAGATTACTGCAGACGCAGACTGCAGCCAGGAAATCAGAAGATATTTACTTCTTGGGAGGAGAGCAATGACCAATCTCGATAAAATAGTGAATAGTAGAGACATCACACTGGCAGCGAAGATCCACATAGTAAAAGCAATGGTATTCCCCGTAGTAACCTACGGATGTGAGAGCTGGACCATAGGGAAGGCTGAGCGAAGGAAGATAGATGCTTTTGAACTGTGGTGTTCTGAGAGTGCTTTGGACTGTGAGATGATCCAACCAGTCCCTACTTCAGGAAATAAAGCCCGAGTACTCATTGGAGGGAAGGATAGTAGAGGCAAAGATGAGGTACTTTGGCCACATAATGAGAAGACAGGAAAGCTGTGGGCCGACCAAGGGCAAGATGGATGGATGGTATCTTCAAAGTGACTGGTTTGACCCTGAAGGAGCTGGGGGAGGTGACGGCCGACAGGGAGCTCTGGCGTGTGCTGGTCCATGAGGTCACGAAGAGTTAGAAGCAACTGAACGAATAAACATCAACATGAATCTCAAAGATTGTTCTTAGGCAAGGAATATTCAGAGACAGGTTTCATAGTTCCTTCCTCTGAAATGTGGCCTGTGGTGCCTGTTATTTGTTGATGGTGTCCCATTCCACTACTCATTACTCACTTGGCTTTTGAGACTAGACAGGATCTCGTGCCTTCAGGATAGCTAAACTTACTCGTTATGTAATCATCTCTGGGCTTTTGCACAATGGTTTTCCCTCCCTGAAGAGCCATTGCATTATTGTTTTCTTTGTTGAAAATATGCCTCTCAATTCCTTATGCAGGTTTCCCATATAATCCCAAATTCCATCACCTCTTTTGAAAAAGTATGCCCTGCCTTTGCCCCTCTGTTCCTCTGAGAACACAATTCTTAGTTCAAAGTTTTCATGCTCACAACAGATCACAGCACTTTAAGCTACTGCTAAACTCTACACTGGTTCATTCTATAGGCTCACTTTTATACCCCTAGCCATGAAGCTTTTTTCCATGTCTATGCATTGAATAAAAAAGATGACAACCTCCCAAAGGCCACTTGTACATTTCATACAGTGCTGGAATTTGGTTCTGCCCTGGGTTCCTTTTTCATTCCAGAATGTAAGAAAGATATTGAAGATGATGAATTTGGATTGTAGAGTTTGGCACTTTGAATAGTTTAGAAGAAGACTCAGAGCAGATATGTTACCTTGTGGAATGGAGGCCACCAACCACCCAAGAATATCAGTCTCCCAGAAACAAGGGCATATTGTCTGTTCTTTATACTGTTCAGGCAGTCAAGGAAGCTTGTAATGACCAAGCTGTGAAAAATTAATTTGTCCACCTGCAGTTAAGCTGCTGCAGTCCAACTGATGGTTACTTTTTTGTCCTGCTCCAGCCATGATACTTATACTCAGTATACTTTTGCTTGGCTTTTCTCCAGGAACCAATTCAGGTCTGCCTAGTGTCTGTTTGTGTGTAAACACTGTGTCCCAACATGACAGTGTGACAGCATAAGTGGTTTGCAGTTGTTAACACTTTGTCTGCCAGATGCAGCATTAAAACTGGGGCACTTTATACGCTGTCTGTGCATAAGCACTGCTGAGGTTCTGTCAGATCTAATGGCATGATTGCACCCCATGACTTCGTCCTCATGCATATGGGCATTTTATACAAAAGGTGTAGAATTGGTAGGAATCATCTGATGAGTTAGAACTAGTTAGAATGCAACAGCCCTCTAATGCTCTCCCTACCTGCCCTCCCCCTCTCTCTATATATACACACATGAACACACATTCCACCAATGTTAATTAACAGAAATGAAGAGGAGAAAAACACATGTTTGTGAAGATTTCCTAGAGACTATAAACCAGTGACAGAGAAAAAGCTAATATATGCAAATTAATGGCATAAATTTGAGGTTTACTTCACAAATATTAATATGCTTGATAAAAAGTGGCTCTTTCTGCTATTGCTATATGATTCTTTTTCAGCCATAATTGCATTTTCAATGTTTTCACTCTTAAATTAATTTTCATTTGGTCTTTCATGTGCCTCCCAACCCCCCCCCCCCTTTATTTCCTCCCAGATAAATTTTCTATTTTGGGAATAGTTTTTCCCCTCTAAACTTTCCTGAAAACTCACATGAACATATATTTACAGTTGGAAAGCTGTTTCAGAAGGGGTCCTTGCTGTATGTAGATCAAGAATGAACATTTTGTTAAGCAGTGAGAGCTAGGTTATAAATGCAAGACCTAGAAATTTGGTTAGAAGAAAAACAAACATTCTGGAGACTATTCAAAAATCAAATAACCCAGAACTCTGGACAATGCTTGGGGTGGCCAGATGGAAAGCTGAAACAAGTACGTCACTGTGGTGCAAGATTCCACCCCCAAACACTGATCCACATGTTGCCCATATCTGATAAACAAATTATCACTAAATATCACTATAATTTAAAATTCTCAAAATTTTTCAAAAATTTCAATTTTATGTGGTAAACCAGTTATTCTCTCTCCGCCACCTCAGTGTGCAAGGCTCCAGTACCATAGCTGTGCCATGTTATCATATTCACATGGTCTTCTGAAAACATGTTGCAATACAAGCAGTCAGTAGCTGTGGACTGGCACTGATCCATGAACTAACACTATGATTGGCATTGCTTTAATTCATTGTTGTTGCATTTTGTACAATATCTAACTGGATAGAGGCTAAACCTTCAATGAGGTGGTGAGTTTTCAACTGAACTTTAAAGGAGCTATCATAAGCTTCCCAATAAGTTCAGTAACCTAATAGCAGTTCTTAAATTAAGTCTAAAACCCAAAATACATTTACTACTCAACTGGCATCAGGTCCACAAGCTGCTTGGAAGAAGCCTTTCTAGCCAAATTATCAAGAGAACATTCATTGAAAAATACAGCAACATGACCAAAATAGTTATCACTGTGGATACAGTTCCTGAGGAGCACTGTGAGAAACATTGATCCAGGGATTCTCAATTTTTTTTCAGCTGTGGAGCCCTTTCTGAAGCAAAAGCTTCTCGTGGAGCTCCAATAAATGTATATATAATATATTATTATATTATAGATAAAGAATATATATCAGGTATGGACAAACTTTTTGACACATTTTATTTCAAAATTTGACAGATGGGCTAAGCCAGTGGCAGATGGATGGAGAGTGTTTCTGTGAATTAATTGGAAAAAAACATAAACAAATTCGTATGCACACTGCACATATCTTTGTAATGCAAAAGAAAGAAAGAAAGAAAGAAAGAAACAATACAGTATTTACAATGAAAAACCATTTTAACCAATGTAAACTTAACAATATTTCAGTGGAAGATCCCAGGAGTCATCCAGTCAAACCCCCTTCTGCCATGCAGGAAAAGCACAGCCAAAGCAACCCAAACAGATGGCAATCGAGCCTTTGTAGTAGTAGTAGTAGTAGTAGTAGTAGCAGCAGCAGCAGCAGCAGCAGCAGCAGAAATCCCAGGGGCCATCCAGTCCAATTCCCTTCTGCCTTGCAGGAAGAGCACAATCAAAGCACCTCCTGAGTGGTGGGAGGGAAATAGGGTTTTGAAAACAAGCAAGGCAAGAGGGAAAGGATCTGGGCGGCAAGGAAAAAAGGCTTTTAGTGGGAAGGGAAGTGGAGGAAAGGGCTTTTGGAGGTAAGGGGGTGAGGGAAAAGGCTTTTGGTGGCAAGGGAGATGGGCAGAGGGAGAGGAGAAGAAAGAGAAAGGAAAGCTTGGAGGGGGATGGGGAAGAGGAAGGAGTCCCTCAGTATGCTTCATGAAGCCCGAAGAGCTCTGTGGAGCACACTTTAAGAACTGCTGGATTAAACCATTGGCTCTGAATGATTGTACTGAGACAAATCAATCATGTCCAGTTTCTCCACCTTCTACAGCAGCTGGCACCAAAAATCTATAAAGATTGAAAAAATGTTTGTACATAGGGAAGTTACAATCTATAAGGAATTCTGGAGCATCTGCTGTAGAATGTGGAGTAACTGATCAAAAACTTTACTTTGCTCTGTGTACTCAAAGAGCACCAATGAAGGCCAGAGTTGTCTTCTTGAAGAAAGTAAGAAGACATATTAGCAACTTATTTCCTTTTGCAAGAGAAACTTTGAAAAAATCAGTTTTAGAAGCGTATTCATAATTTGGGGCTATTCTGCACAAAATTCACAAATGGCTGCCTTGTACAAAAACCCTTTGTGCAGGAAAAAGCATTTTTCTGTTCTGAAAAACTATATTTCTGATCCAGGAAACAGCATTGTGTGTACAGGAAATAGAATGATGGCTGTACCTGAGCAACAGCAACTGAGGTATTGAAGTAGAACAGTATTGATGTGAAGCCTTCAAATGTCCAGTTAATGCTCTTTTCTTCACAAATGCTCTTTTCTTCACAAATCAGTCAAGTATGAATTTTGGCAGAATATGCCCCTAATTGCAGTATTTTATGTGCATGGAATAATTTGTGTGTGTGTGTGTGTGTGTAATATTCTGTGCAGAAAATGTTGGATTTTTTGTGCATAAAACATCCTCATGTTAATATTTCACATAATTAATCCTAAATGGGAAATATTCTTATTCCTTGTAAGGTTTCTTGACACTCAAAAACATATTTATCAAGCATTTCTTAAATGGGTTCTAATATTCTTTTCATTCAGCTTGAAAAATGATCACATGCAGAGCTGGAAAAGTTACCTTTTGGGGGCGACAAACATCTCAGCCAGCATAGCCGCTTCTCAAAGATGATGTAATCCTGAACGTAATTTTCCCAAGGCCTGTTTCAGAGGACAGAATGATGGGTTTGAGAATAGGAAAGCTACCACCAGCTTTTTATTCACTTTGAAGTTTACTGGATAGAAAGCCAATAATTCTTTGTCTTCCTCTCATCTCCATTCTTTGGCTTTCTAAATCTTTGGACCATAGTTCTTGTAATGCATTACAACTGGCCAAACCAGCTTGGTTTTCTGGAAAATTAAGCCCAGAACATCTGTAGGGCCAGAACTTCCTCATTGCTACCAAATTTAACTTTAAAGGTTTGTTTTGTAATTATATGACGGGGGGTGTTGGTGGGGGGAAGGGTTAAGAAACTTGTAAAATCAAATATTCTATAATAAAGATAATATATCTACTTTATCAACAAGCCTCTTCCTCTCAATATGTACCCCCACCCCCCATTCCGTGTTTGGCATAAGTGTACAATCCAAACTCACATATTTTCTGCTTTCCAATCCTTTTATCATCTATTTCATTTTATAGGAAGCCCCTCCTCTCTCTCTGGCTCTGTGGCTCTGTAGAAATTTCCAAATCTCCAACCTCTTAATGGTGTACACAGCACTGCCAATTTTCAAGCATCCATTCTCTCTGCTACAGGTAGCCCAGTGAGGCAAGGAACAAATTAAGTGGTCATCAAGTGAACAGCTAGACTTGTTTACTCATCACTCAGATGAGAGAGATTGAAAGGAAAGAAGATGAGTGTGAAGAAGACTGACAGAATAAGGAAAACAGTAAGATAGCTGTCTAGGGAGATGAGGATAAATGCATTTGCCCGTGAATGTTTTATTTTTTATATATATAATGCTTTCTCCTCATTTTTCACATGGCATTTTCTCTCTTGTGTATGCACTTTGACTCCTTGCCCATGCTGAACTAATGATAAAGAGAAAATTTTCTCATTTCTTGCTGAGTCCAAGCTGTCCAACCAGGTCACTGAATGTTTGCCCCATCTGTTGCTTGGTCTTTTGAATGCCACCTGCTTGGTTTACACTTAAGATCAAAACTCTTTAAAATACCTCCCTTCTCCTGGGCCTTCTCAATGCCTTGCCTACACGAGCGCACAGCAAAAGAGCAAACACACACCCCTTGGTTACACCTTTTCCTAAAAGCAGCAGGACCACCCCCAATCTGTATTGTTGCTGATGATGTGTAAATTTCAGTTTTCAGTTGCTGTGCTGGCAGCTGGGAGGGAGAATAGAATCTCATTTCGACTTGTAAAACAGAACTGATTGTTGAAACGACTGCTAGGGGAATAAACATGGGAGAGGGACTTGTCATTTTTAATGGTGATTCATGTTTCTGGCCATTACTTCGCACACATTACACCCCTGGAGACCTGGACACCGGTGGATTTCGCATCATTGTTCCTCCATTTCCCAGCCTTCCTTCTTGAAAGAACATTCAACAGTTTAAGTGTAATTCAGGAAATAAAAGAACAATGATTTATGGATCATAGGACTCTTAAGTGCAAAAAGTTGCAATTATTGACTGTGTGTTTACTAAGGAGCACAGGAGAAGTAGGTAATACTGATATTTTCTAAAGAAGGATGAATCAATTGCAATGAATATTCAAAATGGCAATGAGAAGAGTGCTTCCCCTCAAAGGGAAAAATGTGGATGGTTTATGGTTTAAAACTTGGCAGGTAACTGTTGTCTGGGGAACAGAGCTTTGCAAATTCACTGTTAAACATGCTCCTTTTACAATAGAAAGTAAAAAAAACCCTTATCTACACCATGGATAAAGTCCAGCCCTCCAGATATTATTATATTACTGAAGGGCTGCACTTTGGTCAGCTCTGCTTGAAACCATGAATTTCATCTTGCAGAAGGCACAGGTGTCGGAGCTAAAATCCAAGCATATGCAGCAAAGATCGAGGAACACAGTTGTAAGCAACAGTCTGAATCAGGGCAGGGGTTTTCTGGCCATCCAATATTCCTTACATTTGGTTCCCAGTAATCTTTATAATTGGATATGTTAGCCAGGGCTAACAGTAGTAGTAATCCTTCGACATCTGAAGTGGCATAATTACCCCTTTCCGGTCTAGACCCTGCAATGTATTGCAAACAAAACGGATCTAAGGACCCTTCCACACAGTCATATAATCCAAAATATAAAGGTATAAAGTCCCACAATATCTGCCTTGAACTGGGTTATCTTGAGTCCACACGGCCATATATTCCAGTTCAAAGCAGAAAATATGAGATTTTATTCAGCTATGGAAGGGGCCTAAGGTGAACCTAGCACTTTTCCATCAACATTTGGCCCTTGTTATCCACAGGAGACTGGTTCCAGCACACACACTCCATGGATACCAAAACTCACATATTTGCTCTTGTCCACACCCAGCAAAGGGAGGCAATGGGAAGAGACTGCAAGGTGGCTCCCCAAGCTCTGGCTTCAATTTACCATTCCAGGAAGCCCTCTCTCTTATTCCTTTCCTTTCTTTCACCCTCTCACTTCCACCCCACCTCAGTGGATTCTTGATCTTTGCAGAACAGCTTCTGACATGGTCCATTTGTGAGATCACATTTCCCCTCAAATATTTTGATATGTTGTTGATTGTATCCATTGGTACACAATCTGTGGATGTGAAGGACTATATAAGACAGTTCCATTCTTATCAGTTGAACGTTTCCAGGAGGGCACATGCAAAACATTTCCTTATTGGAGAGAATTTTGTGGCCCTTTCATGCAGAAACTTGCGTGCAGAAACAGGACTCTGGACTATATCTATGTTTCCGAACCAAATGCCAGAGATTGTTTGTATGGAATGTCTAACTGTTGAGGGCAATTATTCCTTAAGACTACTTGTCCCCTCTTCCTTCTCTGAACTTAAGCATTTATTCAGCCTGCCATTGCATCCTGCTTTTCTTCATTTTCAGTGAGTCATCTCTTGTCAGCATCCAGCCTTTGGCAGAACCCCTGACTTTTCAAAAATGTAATCTTTTGGAACCATAATGAATTGTGAAAGTAAAACAAGTCAATACAGTTGTGCATAATGCATGTGTCTGAAGACTCACAGTTTTCTTCTTTATGCATATAATGTTATCCTCGTACCTAAAGGATCAGTACTCTTGCTTTCTCCTATCTGTGTATCTGACAAAATATATCCTCTTTAACAATTTTCTATGTCCTCCAGATGTTCTATGGTGAAAGCTATAATAGAGTGGTCCTGAGGGATCTAGGAAATTCCAAGAGAGAACACATCTTTAGGAATTTTCTTGGTCCTCTAAGGTGACTTCATGGTAACTTCCATCAGAAAGCATTCGGTTCAATATAATTCATTATTACAAATTCTTATCTATGGTTTCCTGTTTCCACAATACCTTTGGAAATGTAGCGCCCATGGATACAAGGGTCATGTTGTCATAAATTTGTTTTACAACAGTTGTTCCCAACCTATATTTATGGACCACCAGTGGTTCGCAAGAACAAAAATATGGTCCACGGCCTCACCATTACTACATCGTTGCCTTAAAACCATGCGGCAACAAGAGTGACTGGTCTCACAAAAACCTCTTATAGAGTCGAGGCAACAAGGTTGTTGGGAGGGAAGAGGGTGACTACCAATGAAAGATTACTACTGCCACATCATTTCTAGATTATTACATATGGTTTTCTGTGGGTGACCAGATGCCGACTACTGGATGGTATATGTTATGTATCAGAAACTAGAGCTGATGTGGTCTACCCTAGGGCTGTCCAACAGGCGGCCCGCAGGCCGTACACAGCCCCTCAGCCTGTTGGACACGGCCCCCGCCACCCTCCTGAAAGATTTTTTTAAAAATTTTTTTTAAATGGCGGCCGGGGGGGGGATGCGGGGCAGGGAGAAGGAAGGGAGCCAGCTCCTCCTCCCTGCACACACCCCTCCATCCCTTTCTCCACGCCGCCCTTCCTAGGGAGGGGGAACTGCCGAAAAAGAGCAGTAGGCGGCGCCAAGGGCGGCGCGTCAGAGGCCTGGGGTGATGCGCCGCCCTTGGCACCACCTACTGCTAGGAAGGGCGGGGGGGTGGCTGCCTTCTTCCTCAGTAGCCCCTCCTCCTTCTCCCCGCTCGCGCCGCCACTCAGGATCCGAGCAGCGGCACGCCCAGGGGAAAAGAGGAGAGGCTTTGGAGAAAGGAGGCAGCCGGCTGCCTTCTTCTTCCGTAGCCCCTCCTCCT
Source organism: Anolis apletophallus (assembly GCA_030556195.1). Taxonomy (NCBI): domain Eukaryota; kingdom Metazoa; phylum Chordata; class Lepidosauria; order Squamata; family Anolidae; genus Anolis; species Anolis apletophallus. The sequence continues at coordinate 101,867,613 of JARBWK010000009.1, forward strand.
TCCCCTCCCCGCACCGCCGCTCATGATCCGGCCTCGCCAGAGGCCTCCCTTACCATCCTCGCGCCTTCTCCCTTTGGCGAAAGCGCGGGGGTGGCTTCTGCCGAGGCCCGGTCTCGCCAGAGGCCTCCCTTGCTATCCCCGCGCCTTCTCCCTTTGGCACCATCCCCGGCTTCTGCCGAGGCCCGTCAGAGGCCCTCTCACCATCCCGCGCGTCGCCCTTCAGCGAAAGTGCGGGGTCGCGGGGGTGGCTTCTGCCGAGGCCTGGCCTTGCCAGAGGCGTCCCTCACCAGCCGCGCACTGCCGTCGTTCGCCGCAGTCGCCCAGCAACTACAACTCCCAAATGGTCAGGTCTATTTCCTCTGAACTCCATCTGCGTTAATATCTGGGCATATTGAGTATTCATTTCAAATGTGGTCCAGATCCATCATTATTTTAGTCCACAGTGCTCTCTGGGTGTAGGTGAACTACAACTTCCAAACTCAAGGTCAATTCTCAAGCAAACCCTTTCAGTACTTTCTGTTGGTAATGAGAATTCAATATGCCAGACAGTTTGGTTGAATTCCATTGTTGCAATAGTTCAGGATGCTCTTCGATTGTGTTTTAACTATAAATTCCAGAATGTCAAGGTCTATTTTCCCCAAACTCCATCTGTGTTCACATTTGTGCATATTGAGTATTCATGCCAAGTTTGGTCCTGATCCAACATTGTTTGAGTCCACAGTGCTCTCTGGATATGGGTGAACTACAACTCCAAAACTCAATACCCACCAAACTCTTGTAGTATTTTCTCTTGTTTATGGGAGTTTTGTGTGGGAAGTTTGATTCCATTCCATAATTGGTGGAGTTCAGGATGCTCTTTGTGTGGTAACTATAAATCCCAGCAACTACAACTCCCAAATGACAAAAGCAATTTTTTGACTGATGGTCCCTCCTTGGGTTAGTATTGGTATGTTTTGTTGCCAAATTTGGCAGCAATTTGTCCAGTGGTTTTTGAGTTATGTTAATACCACAAATGAACATTTATATATATAGCGAGAGAGAGAGAGAGCACAACAGCGCAGGCAGAAAAGCAAACATCACAGGGAAGCATGTCTGTGTAGGAGGGTGAACATTAGGAAGAACTTCCTGACTGTGAGAGCTGTTCAGCAGTGGAACTCTCTGCCTCAGTGTCATTTTGTGTCATTTTGGTTGGTGGTGTGCCCCAGGATTTTTGAAATGTTAAAATTTCAATATATTATGTGTGTGTATATATAATGTGTGTGAGTATATATATATGATATTAATACTAATAATATATGAATATTTCCTGATATATTAATATGTTAATATTAATGATGTGTAATATATAGTAAATATAGAAATAAATAAATAAATAAGCCTGCGCAGCTGCCTCCTCCTTTTGGGGCGGAGCCGGGGGAGGGAAGGGGTGGAGCCGGGGGAGGGGCAGAGCCGGGGGCGGAGGCAGACCCTAAGGCCCCCCAGGTGATCAGTGACCGGAATTCAGGCCCCCGGTCTGGTAGAAGTTGGACAGCCCTGGTCTATCTAATGCAATTTTCTGAATCGGCACCTCAAATAACCAAACTGAATCTAAAGTTGACCACCGCCCCCCCTACACCCCCCCTTCCCATCCCATCCCACACTGTATGTTATACAAAAATGGAAATAAAAATTATAACACAAAAAAAATCTAAAGTTGACCAAAAACTGATTCATAACCATTTTGGTACTAATGTTGGAGAGTGGTCCCTGGACAAAATGTTCCCTGGTCAAGTGGTCAAAAAAAAGGTCAGGAACCACTGTTTTACAAGATTTCTAGATCTTTTGGGAAATATTTATTTTTAATAGCATGTGAAAAATTTACTTATAGCTATAAAATCCCTCATTTGCTTAACCAGTGGCTTGATTGAAATGTAATTCTGGGATTGGGGAGATTCTGAAAAATACCTGCCTTTTAGCATTCAACAGTGCTTGTTTGAGGACCTACTGCAAAGAAGAGGGGTGGGAAACCTTTGACTCTTAAATACATATTGGTCTCAAACTGCCACCACCCACATTTGGTATGGTCATTGACTAGGGATTCTGTGAATTGTAGACTAAACACTGCTTAGCCAACAATTCTCAACCCCTGACAAAAGTAAAAATAGCACAGTATAACCCAGAGCTCATACACTTATTATTCTAACTTTGCAATGCATGTATGCTGCAGAAAGGATGAGCTTGTTTCTGGCTTTCTAGAGGACAGACCTATGTTTGAAGGGCTGTCAGGGAATGGTTGTTGGTTTGAAGGCACCCATCTGCCTCTGCTTTAAGGAATCTGTGATCTGCTTTAAAGGATTTTTGTTGATTTTATTTGCTTTCAAGTCATTTTTTTTATTTATGGCAACCCTAAGCCAAACCTATCATGGAGGAAGAGTTAGAGGGGCTTCATGGGTAACACGGTAAAGTAGAGTTTGAACCCTGGTTCCTCATAATCTTACTCCTATGATCAAACCACCACACTGTGCAGTCTGCCTACTTTAAAGATAAAAAACGTATATTAAGACTGGTGACTAGGAACAGAAGGAACTTTGAAAGCTATTTGAGTGAGTGATGAAAAATGGGTTTCCCAAGTGTCAAGAAACTCTGACAAAGAGCATGTGTTTGTGGGCCAGATTTGGCCGGTAGCCTGCTGGTTCCTCATGCAACATATCAGTTCTGAAGTGATAGTAGTCTTGTGAGATCACAAGTTCAGAGTCATTTTCTTTGGTCCTCAAGAAAAGCTTATGCATATGGCTCATATTTTGCTCATTGCTTTGACATGCGGCCCACAATCGTAGCAATATGATTCCTCCTTAATTGTTCTGGCTGCTTCCTAAGGGATATTGAGTTTGTAAATTAGTAGGACTGGAGTTTCTGACTGATAATTCTAAATTTCCCTCCTCAAACTAACTTCCAGACTGCCTTAAATAAATAAATAAACTTTATTTATATCCCGACCCATCTCTCCAGAGGGACTTGGGGCAGCTTAGGCTGAAGCTGTGGTAGTTAAATTGAAAACAGTGCTATAACTGTGTAACACAAAAGGACACATATGGTGGTTTTTAAAGAACTTTTAGAATTAGGATGACATACTCTGTACAGTTGTAGTTCATGATAAATGTATCATGCACATGGAAACAACACCATCCTTGTAACATTATTCACATAATATCACCAAAACCCACCTCTTGTACATCACAACCGTTTTTGGCACTCAGGTTTTGGTTTGGAAATCTCAGGATTTGGGGTGGTCCTGACCCAGGAACACTAGATGTGAGTCATGTCTGTCTTGCTAATTACATTTGGTTGAAATAAATAAAATAAGATCAGCCTTCCCTGATGCTTTTTATGTCTAACCCTTGAGTACATTCAGAGAGTTTTCATTTTCTTCCTAACCTTACAGACACTTAACGTCCATCTCCATTTCCTTCCATTTATTGCTGCATTACAAATGGTTTTAAGCTGCCATTTCCATTTCAGATTCTTGTTTGTATTCTTCGAGAAATAGCAGCCTTCTATAAATTAATAACTTGCCATAGATGACCTCAAGAACTAGGCTGAAGTCATTGTCAGCTTACTAACAGCATGACTGTAAGAACGAAGAAGCTGTAGCAACTATTCTCACAGTTCTAAAAACATTCTACCAGCTAGAGACTTTACAACATAGGACATAACAGCTTTTGAGCACCTTCTCTCAATCTGATGGATACCTAAGTGTGAGCTAGAAGTCCCATTATTCCCAGACAGTACAACATTTCTGTTCATCAGGTTGGAATAGGCTGTTTTAGAGCTCCCAACCAAGGAGGGCTGGTCTGGCCCCATCACTACTGTCATCAGTAGTGGACATTGTTTCACACTTTGAAGAGCTTCCTTCTTATCTAGATTAAAATCCGAAGAGGACTCACTACCCATTGACTGGGAGCCAGCTACTGCCACTGTAGGGACAGTGTCGTATTTTTAAATTTGGGATGATATACTTTGTGGCTCAGTACCTGTGAGGCCGCTCTAAATTCTCCCAGTAATCACACGAACTCTGCTTCTTGATCCAACGGAGTTTATTAGAGGTACAACACCTATAAAACCAAAGCAGTGTCCCATCACCCAAACACACCTTATATACTCAACCCCCTCCCTCCCGTCACCAGCAATGTCCGGGAAAGGTTGCATCATACCCCTCTGACTCAGCAGTCCTACTGTCCAGTGGATATTACATCATATCCCTGCTGAGTCAGCAATATGCAAGTCAGTGTCCACTGTCCGGAAGAGGTTGCGTCACATCCATCCTGACTCAGCACTGCTCCCAGGAGATTACATCATCCCCGGGAATTCCCCAAGGTCTTGCACGCCAAGCCTCTTTCATGTTAAGGCAGACTAGGAGTTCTCGAGCCTCCCCCAAGGCTGAGAACCTCCAGCTCTGACATAATGGCCTCCTCCACCTCGTCCTCCCCCTGTAGGAATAAAACACCGTTCAATCCTTTGGCATCAGAGGGTTCACATATCACTTCAACAGACTACAATGGAATGTAGGGTGAATCTTATTCATCTCTTTTGGCAAGATTAACCTATAAGATACCTTATTCACTACTTGAGCTACCCGAAATGGACCTATGTATTTTGGGCTCAGTTTCCTAGAAGGCAATCCTAATTTAATATTCTGAGTAGACAGCCAGACTAAATCGCCTTCCTGGTATTCCTCCCCTTCCTGCCTCCACCGATCACCAAACTTCTTATAAGAGCTCTGTGCCTTCCGTAAAGCCTCTGTTACCTCCTTCCATTCTTCCTGAGCTCTTACCTTCCATTCCTCTTCCCCTCCCTCCGAGGTTTTAAAAGGCTGAGGCAGGGGAACCACTTCCTGCCCATAAACTATTGAAAATGGAGTCCTCCCAGTCGAAGAGTGGACTGACCCATTATAGGCCATTTCAGCGTACGGCAACAAGTCTGCCCAATCATTCTGCTTCCTATTAGTAAAAATCCGCAAGTAACTACCCAACGATTTCTGCGTTCGCTCTACACCGCCATTACAGCACGGATGATAAGCGGTGGTAAGCCTTCGATCCGCCCCTAGTACCTCTAGAAACTTCTCCCAAAACCGAGCGGTGAACTGCACCCCACGATCGCTAATCACCTGCTCCGGACATCCATGTAACCTATATATATGCTGAATATACAACGTAGCCAACCTTTCAGCTGAAGGCAATCCTTTCAATGGAATGAAGTGAGCCTGTTTGGAAAATAAATCCAGCACTGTCCAAATATACCTATAACCCCAACTCGATGGCAATTCTCCCACAAAATCAGTACTTACATGGGTCCATGGCCGAACTGGAGAAGCCACTACTTGTATTAATCCTTGGGGTTTAGCCGTGGGGGCCTTCCCTCTAGCACAGGCTTCACAACTCTGTACATAATCCTTTATCTCAGCTCTCATCACAGGCCACCAATATCGAGTCCTCAATGCCAGGAGAGTCTTAGTGAAACCCCAATGACCGGCAGTCTTGTGGTCATGACCTAGCTCTAATACTTTCCTCCTTAAACTCCGGGGAACATACAACTTAGACCTAACAAACCATAACCCTTCCAACCACTTGCACTCCTCTTTATGACGATTCAGCCAATCATCACCTGCATAATGCCTCTGCAATTCCAAACGCCAACCTTCCACCTTAACCTCCTCCTCCTTCTTCACAATACTAGATTGAGACTGGGTTTGCACTGCCAACCCCCATTGACTCTCAGTGAACACATCTTCCAAACCAGGAGGAGGGTTAGGTCCAATCGCAGGGTAGCGAGATAAAGCATCCGCTACCACATTCTCTTTACCTTTAATATGCTTCAACGAAAAATTGAACTGAGCAAAATACTGTGCCCACCTAACTAATTTTGGTGACAGCTTTTGAGGAGCCTTCAAATACTGCAAATTCCGGTGATCAGTCAACATCACAAAAGGGTGGACCGCCCCCTCCAGAAAATGACGCCAGGTCTGCAATGCACATCGTACCGCAAATGTCTCCTTCTCCCAGACCGGCCACTTCTTCTCCTGCTCCCCAAATTTCTTTGAAAAGTACGCACATGGCCATAATCTCCCCTGAACATCTCTCTGTAATAACGCTTCCCCATAAGCCCACACAGAAGCATCACTCTGCACCACAAAGGGCTTCTCTGTATCCGGGTGCATAAGCAATGGGCCACTAGTAAATGCTCTCTTCAACTTTTCAAACGCAACTTGGCACTCCTTAGTCCAACACAGCTTAGCCCCAGGAGACTTGGCTTTCCTAGTTTCCCCCTTCCCCTTCGTCTTCAACAAATCCGTGAGGGGAAGTGTGATGGCAGCAAAATCCGGAATAAAGGTCCTATAAAAGTTGGCCAAACTTTAAAAAGCCTGCAACTGTCTCCGGGTCTGCGGCGCCTCCCAAGACAAAACATCTTCAACTTTAGCGGGATCCATTGAAATCCCCTTTTCACTGATGCGATACCCCAAGAAATCGATTTGGTTCCTACTAAACTCACACTTACTCAACTTCACATACAACTTCGCCTGCCTCAATCTTTCCAACACTTCTCGAACCAACCTGACATGATCCTCCTTCATGCGAGTCACGACAACGATATCATCCAAATACACAAATGCCCCCTTATACAGAAGGGGGTGTAACACCTCATTTATTAATTGCATGAATATACCGGGAGCGCTGGCCAATCCGAAAGGCATGACGGCCCATTGATATAGCCCGAGGGGGCAGGAAAACGCCGTCTTCCATTTATCACTAGTTTTCACCCTCACCATATGGAATGCGTCTATCAAATCAAGCTTGGTGAAATACCGACCTCCCCCCAACTGGCCCATCAAATCCTTAATCAAAGGCAACGGATAACAATTTGTGGTACTTATAGCATTTAACCCCCGGTAATCTATACATAACCTTAATTTCCCATCCTTCTTTTCTCTGAACAAGACTGGCGCAGCAATGGGGGATTCCGATCTCTCAATAAACCCTTTTCTCAAGTAATCGTCAATTTGTTCCCGTAGGGCCACCTTTTCCCGTACTGACATAGGATAAATCTTAGGTTTAGGCAATAAGGCACCCTCCTTAATCTCTACCCTGCATTGCACATTCCGGATAGGAGGAAGAAATTTCGCTAACACAGGGTCAAATACATCAACATAATCCCAATACTCCTCGGGAACCCCTTGCAGTTTATTCTGAACTCCTCCCTCGGTTTACATTCTAACAACCCAGATTTCCAATCAATTTTAGGATTAGCCTGTTCTAACCAAGGCATCCCTAACATCACTTTATGCCCTTAAATGGGAGCCACCACAAAATCTATCTCCCCCTCCCAAGGGCCCACTCGTCCTTTTAACCCCTTCGTACTTAACGGAAAAGGTCCTCCCTCAATGAAAGACCCATCCAATTGAGCAAAATGTACAGGGGTTGACATAACTTTGGTGTCACATTCTAAATTTTCGACTAAACCGGGTGAGATGATATTCTCAGAACAACCACAATCCACCAAAGCCCGATGTTCCTCATAGTCCCCTTTTTTACATAGTTCCAAAGGACAGTGGATACTCTGAGGACTCTCACTCACCCCAGCAGCAAGCTGTTCCACCTTTTCACCCAAAGCCCCTCTAGCTACAGCAACACGCTTTGGGTCCGGCACTTTTTTCTGCCAACACTGCGATGCCAAATGTCCAGGTTGAGAGCAGACAAAACAAAGGCCTCTTCCCATCGCAGGCTTTCTTACAACCCCGGACTTCCCCTCACTGGCACCAACACGCCTGGGCTCTCCTCGGGATCCTCGTCCTTCTCCCGAACCACGTCCCGAGCCACGCAATCTCCCCACTGCCGTCGTCTGGGTCTTCCGACGCTGCACCTGGGCCAGGATCCCCTCCACATTTCCAGCCAATTGAATCCAGCCATCCACGTCTCCCGGGTCATCCCTATGAAGACACCATTCCAGGATCTCCCTTCTCAAGCCGTCCTTAAAGAGTTCAAGCAATGTAGCCTGGGACCACTCGGCCACCTTCCCAGCTAGGCTCATGAATTCCTCTGAGTATTCAGTCACCAACCGGGAACCCTGGGCCAAACACCGCAACGCCTCTTTAGCCTTCACTCGCTCCAACGGATCCCGGAAACGATTCTTCACCCCCTGAAGGAATCCCCGCACTGTCCTTAAACATGGATTTTGCCGATCGTGGCACTGGACGTACCACTCAGCAGCTCTTCCTTTAAAAACAGCTCCTATAGCTCGAACCCGGCTGCCTTCACTTGGATACAGATGACCGTAGTCCTCCATATGGTCACCTACTGCGGCCGCGAAGAAGGCAACTTTACATGCTTCGCCCTCAAACTCTACTCGGAGGGGCTCCTTCTGGGGTCTGCCATCATAGTCCTGGATTCGGGGGGGGGGTCTTTCCCTCCTGGGAAAACTCTCCTCTGTCAGCCGAATCCCTCTTCCCAACCCAGCTGACTGCGGGCGATCCAATAGCCTCCTTTCATTCAGAGACCTGGTCCTGCTTAATTCCGTCTCCTCCTGAACAGGATCCAACCGTCCTCCAAAAGGTTTTCTCGGCGGCCCAACACCCGTCCACACTCCTGCAGGAGATCTAGGACGAGGTTCCGACTTCTCACCGTCCATCCAAGACTGATAGGTGAAATCACCTCTACCAGGGGCACTCCACAGCGAATCCAACACTTGCTCCTCCCTGGACATCTCCCTGGACATCCGCTGGAAAGTATTCTCCATCGCCTCCATACGGCACTTCAACACCTCCAATTCCGTAGGAGACTCCGATTCGGTAGTTTCACTACCTCTATCAGGCAGCCTCTCTTTGCTGCGGACTGGCCCACCTTGAGCCGCCAATGGGTCCACCTGAGCAGACGTGCTCCACGCCGCTTCTCTGATCCCTCCGGCTCCTCGAAACTCCACCTGAGCAGACGTGCCCCAAGCCGCTGCTTCTCTGGAATCTCTTCCAACTCTTCCAGAGCCCACCTGAGCAGACGTGCCCCAAGCCGCTGCTTCTCTGGAATCTCTTCCAACTCTTCCAGAGCCCACCTGAGTGGAAACCCCTTTCCAGGGTCCCACTTCTCTGAGCTCATTCCGAAGAGTACTTCTGTCCACCTGAGCCGACGCATGCCAAGACGCCATCGCTTCTCTGGACTCATCAGGAAATCCTACTTGATCGATAGTGAAGTCCCACTCCATCGTTCTTTGGATTTCCTCTGGAGCAAGGTTCCATCTATCAAGATATTCCTCCTCCTCCAACGCCAACCTCTCCATATCTGGGAAAGTTGAAACGGCTTTGGCTTCTGTGAGGCCGCTCTAAAATTCTCCCAGTAATCACACGAACTCTGCTTCTTGATCCAACGGAGTTTATTAGAGGTACAACACCTATAAAGCCAAAGCAGTGTCCCATCACCCAAACACACCTTATATACTCAACCCCCTCCCTCCCGTCATCTGCAATGTCCAGGAAAGGTTGCATCATACCCCTCTGACTCAGCAGTCCTACTGTCCAGTGGATATTACATCATATCCCTGCTGAGTCAGCAATATGCAAGTCAGTGTCCACTGTCCGGAAGAGGTTGCGTCACATCCATCCTGACTCAGCACTGCTCCCAGGAGATTACATCATCCCCGGGAATTCCCCAAGGTCTTGCATGCCAAGCCTCTTTCATGTTAAGGCAGACTAGGAGTTCTCGAGCCTCCCCCAAGGCTGAGAACCTCCAGCTCTGACAAGTACCACTACAAAGTCCAAGGTGGTTGAAGGTTGCTTTAGATTTAGTCCGCTGGGTGAGGTCATCCAGAGTTTTGGAGTACGGTGCCATCTCTATGGAGATGACACCCAACTTCACTACTCTTTTCCACCAGATTCCAAGGAAGCCCCTCAGATACAGGACCAATGCCTGGCCACTGTGACAATCTGGATGAGGAGGAACAAGCTGAAGATCAATCCTGAAAAGACAGAGGTCCTCCAGGTCAGTCGTTCATCTGAACGCGGTATTGGGTTGCAACCTGTGCTGGACAGGGTTACACTCCCCCTGAAGTCACAGGTCTGTAGTTTGGGGGTCCTCCTGGATTCAGCGCTGACACTTGATGCTCAGGTGTTGGCGGTGGCTAGGAGGGCCTTTGCAGAGTTAAAACTTGTGCGCCAACTGCGACCATACCTTGTGAAGTGTGACTTGACCATGGTGGTCCATGCCTTGGTTACCTCTAAACTGGATTACTGCAATGCACTCTACATTGGGCTACCCTTGAAGATGGCCCAGAAACTTCAACTTGTCCAGCGATCAGCAGCCAGATTAATAACTGGGGCAAGTTACAGTAAGCAGTCAACCCCCTCTGTTTAAAGAGCTACACTGGCTGCCATTTATTTTCCGCCCCCAGTTCAAGGTACAGGTGATCACCTATAAAGCCCTAAATGGTTCAGGGACCCGCCTACCTTCGTGACTGGATCTCCCTCCATTAACCAGCTCAAACCCTCTGCTCCTCAGGGGAGGCCCTCCTGTCGCCCCTGCCAGACACACAGGCTCATTTGGTGGGCACAAGGGAAAGGGCCTGGAATACCTTGCCCGGAGAGATTAAGAAATCCCCCACCTTCGAGACCTTTAAAAACCTGGCTTTTCTGCTGTGCCTTTGGAGAGTAATTATTTCATTTCTACCATTGCTCTCTTCAATGCCTCATTCTTGGAGTCTATCCCCCCTCTCCCATGTAAAGGATACCATTCCGCTTATCTCACTCTGAATTTTTAACACTTTATAAATAGCTAGTTTAGATAGCTAGTTGTATATTGTTTTTTATTTATATGTATGTATTTTATTGTGTTTATTGTTAATGTTCTTGATTTTATTTTGTTGTAATTTGCTGTTTGGGCTTGGCCTCATGTGAGTTGCCCCGAGTCCCCATTGGGGAGATGGGTGCGGGGTACAAATAAAGTTTATTTATACCCCACATTTTTTTTAGTTTTTAGGACTAATGCACATTGAATGAAAAATAAAATTCAGATTGCATCTTCCAAAACTCCCAATTTGGCATACCAATTGGAAGATCCTGGGAGTTGTAATTCAAAACAGTTACATTTCAAAGCTGGTGACATGGGAGCCCAGGCATGTAGCCGGGGGCTAAGGGGCTTCAGCCCCCCCCAAATTCTCAGGGTGGTCCGCGAAAAGGCCTTACTGGTACATTATTTAAACTGTTATGTTTATTCATATAATGATCTGATCACCATGCTCATTATATCCCACATTCATGGGGTTATTGGGATAACAATACAAAAGGTTTGCTAGGGTAGACCCTCTTCCACCCAGTCTCAGCCCCCCCCGAACCAAACTCAGCCCCCCGAATCAAAATCCTGGCTACGGCCCTGTGGGAGCCCATCCTTTATTTTCTATCTATGCCATCTTGGGATGTACGATAGAAAACATATGGAGGTGAGGTGGGGTGGAGAGAATGTGTTATTCTCTCCTTGTGCTGGATCAGAAGGAGTGACCCATGTTGTTTTTTCAGCTCACATTTCCAGACTAGCTTAGGAAGAATCCAAATGAAAGTGGCTCTTAAAAGCTTTCATAACCCTCCATAATAGATGGACTTAAACTCTCCAAATCTTTCATCATTGGCTAAGGTTGCTAATGAAAAGTACAGCCCAACAACATATGGAAGAGTTGTCTAGCTTGCAATACACCAATATAAGTTCTCCTGATTGTGGTTTTTTTTTAAAAAAAGACCTACCTGTGTCTTCTAGCTTTAAAAAATGCATTGTAATTTATGTCAAAGACAAATATCCCAGAATACACCATTATTTTCATTTGGACTTTGAGAACCTTGTGGGTATATATTCTTTTTGTAAATAAATCTGTTATATCCATTTGTGCTGGATTAGAACTCCCATCATCAACCAGAATCTCAATGGCATTTTGCAGTCCAACACACTTGAAAAAAGCCAATTGAAGAGAGGTATAGACTTTTAATTTCCAAAATAATTTTGAAATTTGATTGAAGTTTGCACAGGACTACAATGCCCCCTCTTTTTCTTCAGACAATGGATTAGTCAGCTGGTCCAGTACAACAGAACCATGACTGAGCACTTGCTCTGCATAACAAAGGCCCTGGGTTCAATTTCTGTTATTGTTTGCCTTCAAATGGTTTCTGACTCATGACTACTTTAAGGCGAATGTACCATGGAGTTTTCTTGGTGAGATTAGTTCAGTCGGGTTTTCCAATGGCTGTCCTCTGAAGTTGAGAGTGCATGAGTTGCCTAAGGTCACCCAGTGGGTTTTCATGGACGAGCAGGGATTCAAACTTTGGTCTTCAGAGTCCTAGTTCAGCACCCAAGCCACTAGACCACACTGGTTCTCCCATTCAATAGATAGTTAATGGCTTCTCCTATTACAAGGATCTCAGATATCAGTAGTGGCAATGAGCTTTTCTTGATACCTTGAGATACTTCCATCTGAAGTTATAAGTTGATCTGGAGGACCTAGCCAGTTTTTTTTGGACCACAATGATGACTTTATGGTAACTTACAGGAGAAGTTCATTTCAGTAGGGTTTCCTGTTATTCATGTTTTCATGGTAAATTCAGGAACATAGTCCCCATGGATACCAGGGCCGTACTGTGAATGGAAAACAATCTGCAATGAAATAGTCATCATGTTGTTCATTTCTTGAGTTGTGAGCTGTTTGTATCATTTTAGGGCAATCACTACATGGCTAGTCAAAATGATCCTAGTATTATACTAATAAGATTCATTTTTTCTGCCTACAAAGAGATTAAATCCAATGCTAGTGAAAGTGTAATTTTTTGATTTGTAATTTCTTCCATGTGATTGAAATCCTTCACTCAAAATATTTGAACTCCTAGAGAACACCATCACATGTGAAAAAAAGTACCCATAGCCTTACAATTTCTCCAGTGTTCGGCAGATATTTGTTCATTTATATAACTGAGTTTTATAAGAGCACTGCGTCATCAATAAATCATTTTAAAACATTGTTCATGAGTTTTAGCTGAAATTGATTTTAACAGAGAGATGTTCTATAATGAGGACCATAAATTATATTCTATTATCAATTCTAGATCTTTTTCCTAGACCAATTTTGAACCCATTACATTAACGTAAGTATTGTCAGTCAAGAACATAATAGATTTTTGATGTTAATGCAGCAACTCCATAGTTGTTTTGAAATACTACTGACTCAAATTTAGTTAATTTATGATTCATTATAAACTTTATTTCAGGATGGGATATAAAAGGTAAAATCTGGCGAATTTCAAAACATGAATCAAATATAGTACCCTCTTGCTTTCTCTTTTCTGGTTGGCCCACAAATCAATCTTGCAAATGATACAGGGTTTTGGTTTCTAAGTTTTTAAATTGAGAACATTTGTCTCTACCTCAAATAGAGTCTAACATCAGAATGATATCAATGGTGTTGATAGTGAAATTAGTTTTGCCATCTTTTCCAGTGAGCCCTCCACATTCACTTGGGTTAGGGGCCCCTCTCTAGGAATTTCTAAGTTTTCCAGTGTAACTCAGTGGTCATATTCCGCTCAAAGTTAACCATAGGATTGCATTAGAGAATCTTGAGAGTTCAAGAAAGGTGTTCTCTCTTTAGAAATCACTAATTTTACCAGAATGATTTGAGGGAGTTGACCATAGGTTCACAAGTAGAGGACCTAGAGATTCCTATAGAACCTTTTAGTTTCAATGCATGAATAATCAATTCCTCAATAGTCATAATTGCAAATGTGGAGGACTGACTATAAATCTTTCAAAAATAATTTTGTTTAAAAATACTTTTAATCTACAATGAGTTAGATGGTAGGTATGAGTTAGGTTGAAATAATATTTTGTGAGATTGAATTTTTTGCAAGTGGGTTGGGACCACATCTTCTCCATAGGTCACACAATCACTATCCCTGTGTAGAGAAGGCAGTCCTGAGCGTCAGTTTCTTGAATGGTGGTGGAAGAGAATGTGCTTCCATGTCTAGATAAAGAAGGGAAATGAATAATACTGTGTCAATGAATAGAAGATACTTTCAGAGGTGGGAGAACAGAGGAGGGGTGTGAATCACCAATTTGGAAACTACTGAGTGAACAGGATAACAGAAAGCCCAGAGCTGATGATATTACTGAATTAACGAAGTGTGTGTAATAGGGAAGGAAAAATCTGCCAGTTTCAGTTTTTCTTGCATTCAGATAGATTACATTTCAACTTCTTTCCATCCCAAATATGAAGAATCCCGAGGAAGTCTTAAAATTATCTGAAACAACATTATATACTGTAGGTGCAGTTGTTAGTTCAGAAGAGCAGTTCAACAAGGGTGGTAGTGACAACTCTCATCCAGCTGAAGTTGATACTTCCTGATGCATCTATGGGAATTCTATATTTCCTCCATCATGACAATATAAAACCATAAATACAATCAAAGTTTAAAACAACAACAGATCAACAGGTTATCAACAGTCAATTAATTTAAAATAATATTCCACCTATATCCAATCTACACCCAATCAATAACGGTAAGCTATATTCTCATGTCCGTCGTCATATCAGTTCATTCCAATTAAAGTGCTGCATTGAGTTACTGTGCAAATGCCTGGTCCCATAACCACGATTTTACCTTTTTCCAAAATGCCAGGAGGGAGCGGGTCGATCGTATTTCGAATCTACATTTATGAGTCTACGTTTTCCCTTTATAATTCTGTAAACAGAAGGCACTAACCAAATACATAAAGAGATCTACCAATGGTACATTATGGTACTTTTTGGGTTGAGGTTATGTGCCATCAAGTCAGCTCCATTCTATGGAGGTTTTCTTGCCAAGATTGATTCAGAAGAAGTTTCCCATTGCCTTCCTTGAAGCTCTATATGGTTCTGGCCCAACTTACTTGTCCGAACGCATCTGCCTCTACGTCCCACCTCATAATTTAAGATCATCCGGGGAGGCCCTGCTCTTGCTTCCACCAGCATCTCAACTGTGGCTGGCGGGAACGAGAGACAGGGCCTTCTTGGCTGTGGCCCCCCACCTCTGGAATGCACTTCCAAGTGAAATACGATTGACCTCATCCCTCCTGACATTTAGGAAAAAGGTAAAATCGTGGTTATGGGAACAGGCATTTGCACAGTAATTCAATGCAGCACTTTAATTGGAATGGACTGATATGATGACGGACATGAGAATATGGCTTACCGTTATTGATTGGGTGTAGATTGGATATAGGTGGAATATTATTTTAAATTAATTCACTGTTGATAACCCGTTGATCTGTTGTTTTTAACTTTGATTGTATTTATGGTTTTATATTGTCTATTGTCTCCGGCATGTAATTGCTGCCTTGTTAACTGCCCTGAATCCCCCCACGGAGGTTGAGAAGGGTGGGGTAAAAATACAATAAATAAATAAAAGAAAGTGAATTAGCCAGAGCAACTCACTAGGTTTCTATGGATGAGCAGGATTCAAACCCTGGACATGCAGAGGCCTTTTCCAGAGATGAATTTATTATGTATGTAAAGACCATGGGTCACCAGTTCAAAGCAGTTTGGTATGTTTTAATCAGTTTTTACTTGTTCATCACCTCAGGCCTTGTAGACTGGGAGGTGATGCAGATATAATTTAAATCAGTAAACAAATAGTCTAACACTCAAACTATTATACCATGTGGCTTTCTAGTTTGCTGTTTTCATTGTGTGCCTTCAAGTCATTTCAGACTTATGGTGACCCTAAGGAAAATCTGTCATAGGGTTCATCTGGGGCTGAAAGTGAATGTAGGTTTCCATGGCTAACTGTAAGATTGAAACCTGGTTTTCAGAGTCATAGTCAAATGCTCAAACCACTATACCATGTAAAACCTTAAATAATAAATTTCAGCCTTTACGTTTGACTCTAAACCTTTTGCTTACTGTGATCTGTCACCAGGCAAAATCTTTTCTTGTTTGTTGGATCAATGATACTAACATTAAGTACTACTACCCAGAAGGCTTGTTCTCTCTGTTTTTGTGCTTTGCCTCTGCAGGGGAGCTTTGCTGGATACTGGATACTTGGGCAAATCTAACTGTTCTTAAATACTATTTGATTTTTTTTAACTGGAGGGAGATTAATTGTTTACCCTTTTCTGTCTTGAATAGCTTTACTGTGAACAACGTAGTCCTTATAGGAATAGTTCTATTGCATATTTGGCTCATACATGTTTTGTTTCTCATCTTTCTAAAGATGGCTGAATTAAACTGGCAACACCTATTCTTTTAATATTTCAAGGTACAATGGAACTTCAACAAGAGCATTTTTGCTTGGTCCAGGTTTTGCTTTGACATACGTACAACCCATGTTTTAAGAGCTAGTGTGAGACGGCATGCTAGCAAGAGAGTACAGGGCTTCAAGGGAACAGCCTCCACACCTCATGCCTCCATGTCTCATGTTCTTGTCTGCTTTGGGAGATAGTGTCTGCTTTGCTCTTGTTTGCTTTGAGGAACTTTGGGTTAGTTGTTTTTGTGTGGTGTTTATTCCTGGTATGTTTAGCTTCAGGAAGAGAGAGAAGGAGGGAGAGCAAGAGAAGGAGGGTGGCTAGAATTAATACAGTATGAAGGAAATGATGCTTCTGCCATCTCACTTTGTGCTTCCATTCCACAATGCTGTGCTTCTACCATTGTGCTACAACGTTGTGCTTCTACCATTTGAAAGTTAATCTTTCTTGTGTTATTGTTCCATGTGAATATGCAGGTTTTGCCTTGTTGTTACAGATGAGCACCAACCCCCAGAGTCGGACACGACTGGACTTAATGTCAGGGGAAAGGCCTTTACTTTTACCTATTTTTATTGTTCCATGTGAATATGTATTTAATTTATACAGTATTTGTTATTTATAAAGGATATTTTCTTATTTTAAAAAATGTAACAAAAATGGGGGAAGGGTTTCAGGGGCCCAAAATGGATTAATTGCATTTCAGTGCATTTCAGTGGAAAAATTCACTTTGAGATAAGAGCAGTTTGAGTTAATTGCTCAGTCACATAATGCATTAAACTCTTAACGCAAGGTATCACTGTACTGGGTCTTTTGAATGGTGTGGCGTATACTCCGTGGCAAAAATGGACAAATTGACAACAGTACTTTCAGGGGAGCAATTTCTTTATTGTAGAGTCAAGGAAGGAAATGTTCCTCATTTAAATTCATTTCCTCATGTTTTTGCTTTTATGTACTGTAATTCTTACCCTGCATAATCAATTTGACCATGTTGTATATTTCCTTTTAGATATGTCTTAGTTCAAATAATGTTTTCTACCCTATTTTAAAGTAACTTGTGCATTGTGCTTTTTTTAAAAAAAAAAATCCTTGTTTGGTTGTATTTGAAAGAGAGTCTATGACTACATCATGGAGACGGATTGATTCATCATTAATGTGATTGACTCCAGAGAGATTGAAACCCAGACATGAACGAGTTATGCACTCAAAGTCATAGGACAAATTTGCCAATTTCATTTTCTCCCCCATTTCAGTTGTTTTAATATGGAATACCCTCCATCATAAATCTGGAAACATGTGAAAAGCTTAGTAAATATTGATTTTAAAATGATTGGAACATTCTTATTTATCTTTAGTGTGTAATGAGAGAGAGAGAGAGAGAGAGAGAGAGAGAGAAGTACTCGAAAGAACAAAAGGGAAAAAGGAATATAGTATCATGGAGGCAGATTCACAGGATATATTTGCCTTGGGATGATGCTCTTCATAGTGTAGAGGGCAGTCTTTCTCCTGCATCTAAAATAACAGAATCATAGAGTTGGGAGATATCATAGGGATTATTCAATACAACCCCATCATACCATTCAGGAACACACAATTAAAGCACTCCAGACAGATGGCCACCCAGCCTCTGTTTAAAACAACTTCAAAGAAGGAGATTCTACCTTACTCTGAGGCTCATAATGGGAGTATGCCAGCAGGAACACTTTCCTAGTGTTGTGTCAGTGGGTACTACTACCAGAGTTACATTGGCATCATAGTTAGATGTGCTGATCTGAATGAAAAGGTCTAATGTATGGGCTAAAGGTACAGCTGTGGATGGAAAATATTTTTAAATGTTTGAAAAATGCTCAAAAATGTGTTGGGAAGTACTCATGAGAAGAATCCTGCAAGTTCCAGTTTTAGACTTATTCTTTGAAAAATATGCACAAGCAGGGTGGGGTGAACAGAAAACAGCATTTTCTGTACATATCACATTTTTCAGTTTTTTGTGCAGGTCCAGATTCTGCACAAAGTAAGTCCCCAGCCATAGCATTTTCCAAGTAAGAAATAACATTTTTGCAGTTTTCTGGAATTTCCAAAGGTATTTTTTACAGTGGGAATTAAAATTGCTAAAAATACTTGCAGCTCACTTTGAGAAAAAAGTAGTGAATAATTAAATCCTAAGATACTGTTTTTGAAGGAATGATGGAAGAAGGGCTTTAATAGTAAGTCTTCCACTTTTTTAGAATATCTGGCCTCACAAAAATTGAAGGAATGAAATGATATTTTATGGCAATGTTTCTATTTGCCAACCAGAGTTTTAAAAATCATCAATATTCCTTAAACGGTTTGACTTTATTCAGACATCATTTTAATCCATAACTTGGACTTTCTTTGTTTGGACTCCCTGAATTCTGTAGCCAACATAGCCAGAGTTTTAGCTCATAGGGCCAAAGCAAGGATTCAAATTATGTGATTAGATGACCCATTAGACACTAGTCATGTGCATTTGGGGCTTACCTTCATCTGATTTATGTCCCAGCTTTTGGTGCACCCCCCCAATCTGTTTTGTCCGAGCCTCCCAAAATCGGGAGGTTAGACTTTAGTTTTTTGTTTGGGGGGCTGAAAGATCTGTTTTCTTTTGGCCCATTATTGAGTGGGAACACTTCACCATAGACCCAAAGTGCTTGGGCCTACGGGTGCAGGCCTTGGGCCTATACACCTATGCCTAGCAGGGTCTGCAGCTGAGCACCAAGTAAGGAGTGCTTTGGGCACATAGGTCCAAAGCACCGGGGGTCCTGCGGCTGAGTGCCGAATGCTCGGCTGCAGGCCCTGCCAGGCCCCAGCACTGCTATTGATCCGAAAAGCAGGCTAGGAGTCAGTACCTGCTCCCATCTGCCTTTTGTTTCAAGTCCATTTCATTCCAGGAGGGGCCAACCCATTTCATACCATCCGAATGGACAGAACAAAATGGAAACACAAATCAGACGGATGAGACAAATTTCAGGCCCCTGACTATTAGAGACCCTCTTGCTTCATATAACAGATACCTCTGGGTTTTCTCCTTGAATGTTGTGTGGTGTTGTCCTGGTTACACTCCTATGTACTGCATAGAAATTCTACTTCATGTTGATAATATGTTGGCCAGATTCGTAGTCATTAAGTCTGACACCCGCTCTTACTTTCAGTCTCCTCTGTGCCACTAAATCTGATTGGCTGCTATACAATATTGTAAGATCATCTTATTCACCATGATCCCTGGTTGCCTGGGATCACATGTAGAGGTAATTCAGAAAGTGGTAATACATATGAGGAAAGGCAGCAAAATAACAGTACAGAGGAGAAACAATGGCAGTGAACAAAATAGGAAAAGGGAGGGAATGTGAATAATCTGATACCCACTAGCTCAAAAATGCAAATGCAAAAGGCTTGGCTATATCTCCTATGGAGACTACTTGCTAACTGCTCTGCCTATGCAGTCCCCAACCAGTATTGATATCTTATCTATTTCTACTGAATATATGATGCCCCTTGCTCAAGCCTCAGGATCTCTGACAGCATTATACATAATGTACCGTATTTTTCGCACCATAAGACGCAGTTTTTTTCCTCCCAAAGTAGGAAGAAAAATTAGCTGCGTCTTATGGAGCGAATACACTAACATGGAGGGGGAGGCGCTGGAGCAGAGGGGGCGCGATGTACTTACGCTATATTCGCGCCCCCTCGGCGGCTCCCCGCGGCTCCTGCCCATGCCCATACTCTCGCCGCCGTGTCGCTGCATCCAGCGGGCGGAGGCTGAGGGCGGAAGAGCGGGGACTTGTGGGGCGGCCTCGCCACTCACGAACTCGAGGAGGAGGGGGAGGCCACGGGCGGCCCCACGGCGACGCAGCGGCAGCCGTAGCAGCAGCCGCAGCAGCAGCAGCGGAAGGGCCCGAAGCCAGAGGCGCTTCTTCCTGACGTCAGGAAGAAGCGCCTCTGCCGAGGAGGAAGGGGAGGAGGCCGCGCTGTAAGAACGCCCGAAAGAGAGGCCGCAGGGAGGGATGGAAGGAGGAAGAGTTCCCTCCCTCCCTCCGGCCTCTCTTTAGGGCCTCCTTACAGCGCGGCCGCTTCCCCTTCCTCCTCGGCACAGGCGCGACGATGTGACGTCAGTTCGTCGCGCCTCTGACGAGGAGGAAGCCCTCGCCAGCGGCGCGCTAAGAACGCTGTAAGCGCGCAGCCGGCGAGGGCTTCCCCTCGTCAGAGGCGCGACGAACTGGCGTCACGTCGTCGCGCCTCTGACGAGGAGGAAGCCCTCGCCGGCTGCGCGCTAAGAACGCTGTAAGCGCGCAGCCGGCGAGGGCTTCCCCCTCGTCAGAGGCGCGACGAACTGACGTCACTTCGTCGCGCCTGTGCCGAGGAGGAAGGGGAAGCGGCCGCGCGCTTAAGTTGGAGGCCCTAAAGAGAGGCTGGAGGGAGGGAGGGACCTCTTCCTCCTTCCCTCCCTCCCTGCGGCCTCTCTGTCGGGCGTTCTTACGGCGCGCTGCCTCCTCCTTCCTCCTCGGCAGAGGCGCTTCTTCCTGACGTCAGGAAGAAGCGCCTCTGGCTTCGGGCCCTTCCGCTGCTGCTGCTGCTGCGGCTGCTGCTACAGCTGCCGCTGCGTCGCCGTGGGGGCCGCCCTAGTGGCCTACCACCTACTCCTCGGGTTCGTGAGTGGCGAGGTCGCCCCACGAGTACCGCCTTCCGCCCCCGTTCTTCCGCGCCGCCGGCTGGATGCAGCGTCACGGCGGTGAGTATGGGCATGGGCAGGAGCCGCCGGGGAGCCGGAGGGGCGCGAATATAGCGTAAGTACATCGCGCCCCCCCCTCTGCTCCAGCGCCTCCCCCCCCTCCATGTTAGTGTAGCCAGCCCCCAATTTTTTTCCCAATTTTGTCCCTCAAAAATCAAGGTGCGTCTTATCAGCAGGTGCGCCTTATGGTGCGAAAAATACGGTATGTTCTGTAGATTTTAGTGATTTCTATCCATTGTATAGGAAGGAGTCATAACTCAACACCCCAAGACATTTTTTGAATGAATAAGGCCCTGGATTAAATCTCTGGCATGTGTTTAAAACAACTTGAGCTGCAGTAAAGATCTCTAATTGATATTTTAAAGAGCTGCCACCTAATAAAGTACACAGTTTTGGGCTACAAGGCTCTAAATTAGGAACATTCACTTTAAAAAAGGAAATTGCTTTAAAGAATTTACTATTCCTATCATTTTTGTTGATATCTTCCATAACTGTATGAATCATTATGTACACCTATGTTAATTTCCAAAGTAATAACTTTGCACACCAGAGCTCTTGTCCATGCAAAACTTTCTGGAGTTGCAAACCAGAACAAGCACTGCAAAATCTTCTTGTGCTTAAAATATCTTCTTGTCTCTAATCACTGATCTGAGATAAGGGGAAGAAAATAAGGAGCCAAACTTCACTATTCATTATGCCAAAAATTTAATGAGCACGGTCTTTCTTATGTTAAAAGCAAAATGTAAAGTCATTTCCTCTCTTGCTTGGAATAAGCCGCCCACACTTTTAATACTTCTACGTCTTCAGACATATCAATGGTCTGCCTTGTTCTAAGGCAGAAACATATGGCATGACAGCAGATAATGCAAAGAATTCAGCATGGAGAGTTTTTGGACCTATAGCTTCTCTTGCAGTGAGTGGAAGCAACTAACTACAGATAACGAATTACTTGTAATTTTTATTAAAAAGGCAGCAACTATTTTGTATCAGAGCTACAATTTAACACGAGGAATACACTCTTGTGCAGTATTTGCAGTACCTACAATCATTTTGAAAGTATTTTTTTATAGTTACAGGTGTATGCCCTCACAAGTTGGTGGGTAGAGACTATTACCTAGTTCAAGTGTGACTCACATTGTGGCCCATTCATCTTCCTTCTGCTATCTTGTGGTTGTTGAAATAACAACAAGGTGGGTAGGAGGATTGTGTATTTTGTACCAAACATCAATGGCTTATTGCATAGTGTTAACTGTTTTTTTAAAAAAGTTTAAGAAAACAGGGAAGAGTTACTTCCAAAAAAATCAACTGTAATGATAACTGGCTAGTTTTGGGATGGTCTTGGAACTATAACAATAACTCCTGGTAAATACTTAAAAATAAATATCCATGCTGTGCTACTCATATATCACCTGGCACCATACTATCAGACAACAGTCAGGATATGAGAGATTAGTCTGAATACTTAGTGAGTGTGTGAGTATATGTACAGACATAAAATGTCAATTGTTCAGCAATGAATTATGGAACTGGTCCTTTCCCAGAGGCACTTGGTTAAATAACTTCTGAGTATGACTTGTTCTAACTGAAGGATCAGATTCAAGGACTCCTCAGTAAAGCTCACTTATCTCTAAATGATCACAGTGGAAATTGTTCTGGTGAATAAGGAAGCATGTCTGGGAATTCCTGTTTGCATTGACTTGAGGCAACAAGGGTGTCTGTACAGCTGTCTTTTTAGCTTACGAGTGGAGTTGTAATAGATGAAGAGCGTGTTTGATGGAGAAAGAGCCGGGGAGAGATTGGGATAATCAGATGAGTATATTCATGGTAGAACCGTTTGATGATTGGATGCTTAGTTTTTAATGAGCAGAGGACATGGTTCAAGGAGTGATACTAGGCATACCACTGGCTCTTTGGACATGCAAATGGATTTTCTCTCAAAGTTTCCATCTTCTTTGCAAATCAAAGAATCTTGGGCACCTGTGATACTGTTCATGTGGTGGGAAGAGGTATAGGAACCAGTTGAATTGTCTTGAACCTAGCTGGTAAAAAAGAAAGAGGAGTGGGTTTTGTAGCTGGGCAGCAAGCAGGAGCCATGAGAAACTGTAG
Source organism: Anolis apletophallus (assembly GCA_030556195.1). Lineage (NCBI taxonomy): Eukaryota > Metazoa > Chordata > Lepidosauria > Squamata > Anolidae > Anolis > Anolis apletophallus. The sequence continues at coordinate 101,890,725 of JARBWK010000009.1, forward strand.
GATCATGCTGTAACTTTTGGGGTGGGGGAAGAGACTGATATAATATGATCCCCATACCTGCAGGCCTGGTATCTGGTTTCACCTACCCACATCTCATAAAATATGTCCTCTCTAGGTCCTCCAGATGGTTCTATGGCATGCTTCTGTAGGTATCTTATCTAGGAATTTGCAAAGTCCTCCAGGACAACTCTATGGTAACTCCCAGAAGAAGTTGTTCTTTTTAACAGAATTCTCTGTTATCCACAGTTTCCCATTTGCACAATAAGTTGAGGAACGTATCTCCCATGGGTAAGGGAGTTGCACTGTACTGTTTTACAGATGAGGACTGTTTATTTATGTTGCCTGTCTGCTCCCTTTTGTTCAACTAGTACATTTCACACAGCACAACTAGTCCTTCAAAAGCTTGCCCTGAGAACTCTTATCCCTCGGGTAAGTAGCAAGAACACAAAACAGGAGGAGGGCAGAGAGGTTTGATGGAACAAGAGATGAAGCAAGAAGTGGATACTTGCTGAGAGGAGTATTAAGTGACTGATCTATTATTTTAACAAGTGAGTGTCACTGGATCCAATGGTGTCAGGAACATTCAGTGGGATACAGACCCCAGCGAAAATGGCAGCTGTTAACTAAGCAATGCCTCTGTTTCTGTGGAACTGAGGTCAGGTATTGATGTCTCTCTGCTGGGTAAACAGTCTCATGTTTCCAAGTGGCAAGTGGAGTTCAGTCTGGGACCCGGTTCACCTTGTCATTCTGCACAAATGATCACAAAGTGCTCTTCCTCTCCAGCAGGGCTTGCTCAGAGACATTCGTTATCACCCCGGCTCCATTTGCGCTTATGTTAACTGCTGCGTTGACATTCCTGTTAGCAACCACCATTCTCTTGCATAATGAAAGAAAACAAGATTTTTTTTTTAAAAAAAAGAAAACGAATGAAAGATGCCTGCAAAGAGGGAGAGCACCCACAATGCTCTTCTAGCTGCAAAGGAATAACTGACAGGAAGGGTGCAAAAAAGAGAAAGAAAGGGGAAAAGGAGTGAGAAAGGGAAGACGGAAAAAACAGAGGGAGAGAGAATGCTAGTGAGTGAAATATTCTGAAGATGAAAAGAAATTACCATACGCCAGGATCCTGTTATTCAACCTAATTTTCAAAGGACTGCAGCTGTCGCACTGAGATAATCTGTTAATTATAACCGTCATTGTGTTTTGGCAATGGAAGAATTTGGAGGGGGGACAGGCTGTAAAGCAAGCTGAGGTGTGTTGGGGAAGGCAAGACTGTGTCAAAACGTGTGCCAGGTGCTAGCTTTCTGGTGGCTGATGGGAACGTGCCTGATGGGGAGTCCTTGAACAAGCTCTCCATATCCAGGTGAAAGGACAAAAAATATGGCATATCTGCAGCATTTGTTTGGGTACAGAGAGAAAATTGAATAAATAGCACATGTGTACCTGCTAGATGAGGCCTATCAACATACTGTATATGAATTCTTTTGATTAGTATCCATGTGCCACATTCTTTTGCATGTTTAAGAACAAGTCCTATTGTACACAGTAGGATTTCTAAGTAAAAATAGAATCGAACTTACATGGGTTAAGAAAATCATAAATTTGCACTACTCAGAAATAAGATTGGACTAGCTATCCAAATATGCTATAGTGGGAATTTAGGTCAAAAATACTGTTTCTTTCTCATAACATGATACAGATCTAAAAATCATACCTTTGATGAATCCATATAATTAGATCTTTGCCTAAAGTGGGGTTGAGGAATAGGTGGCTATCCAGAAGTTGTAATTTTTCTGATCACAACTTTTACCACACCTGACTGTTAAACATGTTGTTTGGAATTATTTGAAGTTTAAGGATATTCATAGCACTACTCTATGTGTTCTCATACAATCCGCCTTTTGCACAATGCACAATCTTTCCCACCCTATTTATGTATGCAATAATTTAACCTTCACGTGCATTCTCTCTATATTCTAAGTCTTTTGCACCCTTTGTTTTTGAAAAAGTCACCCCAAATGTGCAAACTGCAAATTCAGGACAGAGAGAGAATGTTTCAAACATTCATTTGTAGGAAAGGAGAAAAATAACAGATCTTCCCCTCTTTCCTCAGAAGAAGAAAAAGCCCCAACTAGAACTACAACTCATACACTGCTCCTGTTAACATGATGTGCCAGTGGAGGGCTGTAGTCCCAAAAAGTGGAAAAATGAAGAACACAGAACAAGCAAATTTTCAATTTCTAGCTCCACTCTTTGCAAAACTTTTTGCAAATAATATTTTTGTACAATTTCCAGAATGCCCTGCTGGCTGTTGTAGTCCAAGCTGTGAAAAATACAGATCTTGCAGATTTTTCTTTCCTAGAAGCTAACATTTCCCCCCAATGCTGGATGGGGAATTCTGGTTCCCCAAAGTTAATTTTCCAAAGCCTGTTCTTTCCCCATAAGACCACAGCCGCTACACTGATCAGGTTTCTTTAGCCACCTTGCATCCCACTTACGACTTCAGAACATTAAGAACTTTCTACGTCAAAGAACACTTCAGCCTCTTTTCAGGCATGGAGAGACACAAAGCTTATCACATGACATTAAACTACTTCTGGGGTTAAAAGACAGCATAAATGTCCTGAAAGAAGAGAACGTGAACACAGGCCAGCAATCGTGTTCAGAGCTCCTGCCTCCTAATGCGCTTTACTCCCATGTTTCCAGCTGAAAAGTAGGTGGGATGGGAACCATCAAAGTTCCCTATTCTGTTTCATTGCCCATCCCTGACAGACTCCTTTATTATGTGGGGTTTGTATCAGGGCTGTTGTATCCCATAGAAAGTAGTGGTTTTAAGCTTGTATCACATGGGGTTTGGGGCAGAGCGATGGTATCCCATGGAAACCATCCCATGGAACTGGTGTCAGTCTCCTTTAATGTAAGGAGTTTTGGGCAAGGTAAGGTAAGGGATCTCTTGGCTTTTAGATGTTGTAGTTTTCCCTGATTTGGTCATGCCAGGAGCAACTTGAGAAACTGCAAGTCGCTTCTGGTTTGAGAGAATTGGCCATCTGCAAGGATGTTACCCAAGGGACGCCTGGATGTTTTGATGTTTTACCATCCTTGTGGGAGGCTTCTCTCATGTTGCTGCATGGAGAGCTGGAGCTGATAGAGGGCGCTCATCTGTGCTCTCCCTGGATTCGAACCTCTGACCTGTCGGTCTTCACTCCTGTTGGCACAAGGGTTTAACCCACTACGCCACCTGGGGCTCCTTTCCCCCCCTGATTTAAAAAAAGTAATACTGACTATGTGATGAATGTAAGATGAATGTATTGCCCACTCTTCGGTTTCCACATCTGAGTGTGATGGGGAGACAGAACTCGGAATGGGATGACTGATGATCTAGAGGGGCAATTCTCTACACCAAAAGGATGATCACCCACACTTTCCCATCTCAATGTGATGAGGTCGAAAGTCTAGCAGATTCTCTTTCCAGTCTTTTTTGCTTCTCTATGGTGGGGCTGCTACAGAGAACCGGGCCACTTGCTGATTTCTGAGTGCCCTGCTCCCTTCAGGGAGAGAATGACGCATAGTGATTTATTAGTGATAACTGTTTGGATGGATTCTGTAATCCCCTGCTGATCCCTCCATCCTATCCCCCTCCCCTTGCTTGGCCATACCACTCCCTGCTGTCAACTGCTTCAAGCTCTCCAATGGGACCAGGGAAGATGCTAATCCTCTTTAATCTTTAATAATGATATTAATATGCATGCTAAAATCTGGCTTTGTAAAACCATTGCACCACCAGGGGCTCATGGGTTTCTGTTTTTGCCCTGCCTGGGACAAGAAAGACGCTTCTGAATCCCCGTCGTCCACTCTCTGCATTATCCCCCGCTGAACATTTGTATCGGCTGCAAATGAGATTTTCCCTTCTAAAGCCTTCACCTCCATTTCATGGCATCTGATTGACCACAATGATCTCCTTTGGATTTCTCTCTTCCTTACCATCTAAAGAATTAGGGTTCTGATTATTGCAGAGGTTTATTTACATGATTGTGTTTTTTGATGTGCAATTATTTTAGCTTTGAACAGTTTTAGTTACCAACAATTATCTTCTAAGCTCATGTGCAAGATGGAGATAGTTTGTTATACAGGCAAAGTCTATTTGTGAGGAAAGGTGGAAAGTTACTTTTGAAGTCATTAATTATCATTACAAGGTTTTTCAGGAAAAATCAGTTTTCTTATCTGTCAAATTGTACTTCCAGTGACTCTCATTGTCATTATGACTACTTCAACATCAGAGCTGGGAAAAGTTATGTAGGCTATAAGTTCCAAGTAGAATTCCCTAGCTAGCAGTCCAAAAAAGTAACTTTTCCAGCCAATATTCTGGGTAACTATTTCTCAGTGTTGGTTCTTGGGCTTTCAGTTGATGATCCATAACCATAACTAAATGTGAAGTATTATTTGTTTTGAAATTAAAATTCACCCTAATTAAAATGGAAGTAACTACCATATTTACAAGTCCCAAATCTATCATTCTATTCATTTAAAATGTTGTGACTTTGTCCCCTTTTGTTTTGAAATTAAGTCTGCACAAGGCTTAACAATGTTTTAACTGTTTCCCCACACAACAGTGTGGGGAAGTCATAATTATTTCTCTTTTGTAGACAGAATACTCAGGCTTCTTCCTCACAACTGAATAAAATACTACATTTTCTGCTTTGAACTGGAATATATGGCAGTGTGGACCCAGATAACCCAGTTCAAAGTAGATATTGTGGGGTTTTCTGTCTTGATATCCTGTGTGGAATGGCTCTAAGGAGTTGTAATCTCATGCTCATGCCCATCTAACCAGTGTGGAGAATCAGTTGAACCCCAGTAACTCATCTGCAAAATAAGCCCCTGGTGGTGCAGTGTGTTAAACCTTTGTGCCGACAGGACTGAAGACTAACTAACTAACTAACTAATTTTATTATTTATGAGTCGCCCTCCTCAAATGTTCTCCGGGCGACTTACACAGCTTGGCATTTACAATACTAAAATATTAAAATATTAAAACGTTAAAATATTGGAAGGACTGACAGGAGAGCATGGATGAACTCCCTCTGTCAGTTTCAGCACCCCATGAGGGGACATGAGAGAAGCCTCTGACAAGGATGGTGAAACATCAAAACATCTGAGCATCCCCTAGGCAGTGTCCTTGCAGACGGCCAATTCTCTCACACCAGAAATTACTTGCAGTTTCTCAAGTCACTCCTGACATGAATATAAATATAAATATGAACAAACATCCCACTTAACTTCATTAAAGAGTTGTTGGTGAAATGACAAGCAGAAATATGAACAAAACTCTATGGAGTGCACATGCACACACGAGAGATATGGTGCTTATACATTTAGCAAAATTGCTGCATTTTTAATTAGGGTGAGTGTTCATTTCAGAATTAAAAATAATTCACCCCTAATTAGCAATCAGCAACCGGCGGCCCAAAGGAATCCCACAGCGAAGATGTTCTGACTCCACATCTTCTTGACCCGATTCAATTCTTAAGGCAGTGAATTTCAGTTGTATGGAAAAGGTGTGATATATAGTCCTTCTCCCCTCCAATATTTTTTAAAAAGGTTTTTGCTACCAGTCCAAACACCAGAGGGATTAGAATGCTGTGTCCAGTGATGTCATTCAAATTCAGAGGTTGTAGGAGAAATTCTGAATAGCATTATAATGTTTGCATTATAGCATGCAAATTTCCTGATTTGAATCCTGTTTTATTTTTATTTCATTTCTTCCCCCCAAATTCATTTCTGCTCTGAAGATTATCCTTGCAGCAAGGTGACAGTGCCGTGAGAGTATTTCCTGAAGTGCCAGTCTCATGCTTTATGAATTCTAATGATATGAGTTTCCTCATAGTCATGTGTGCCAACGGGCCCTTCCAAATATTGTTGAACTGTAGTCTCCCTGACCCCTTATTCATGTCTGACTAGGAATAAGGGCAGTTGCAGTTCAGTTACATTTGAAGAGCTATTAACTAATAAGTATGCAGATCCCATGCATAAGGAGATTTGTTTTCACCAAACAAAGTAGCAGCATGTACAATGTTTGGACAAAGATTCAGAACTGTTATCAGCCAAGTCTCCTTATTCTTTTTTTATTTCTTCACCACAATAGGCAGATCTGGTTCCATGAAGTCAATAGACTGTAGTTATTGTAATTCGGTAAAGAGATGGTTTGTGGGGCTATTGGACTGCCTGCTCCCAATACCCACTATCAATTACTGGGGCTATCTTCTAATTTGGAATTGGCTTCCATGGGAAGTGAATGCCAATTTTACAATCAGGATTTAAAAATCCAAAATGATAATCACTTTCTCTAGGCAGGAATTTGAATCCTATTGTCATCTGCAAACATAGTAAATGCATCAAATCAGTGATAATTACGGATGTTTTGACACTACTCAACAGCTGATTAATGGGTATGCTCTAATTGAGATGCATATATAGGATTCAGGTCATAATTTCCCTTGGGGTTTTTTGGGGGTATTTTTAAATGTTGTTTTCCTTTTTGGAATACTAAAGAAGGTCTCCTCTTTAGGGTTGTTGTTATGAATGGTTATGAATTCCAGTTCTGAAAAGCCTTAGCTAGCATGACTGATGGAAAAGAATTGTAGCAGTTTATGCCCAACAATATCTGAAGGGGCAAAGATTGAGAGTCATTAAACTAAATAGCATGTGTGACTGATTTTGTTTAAAACAGTGTTTTGAAGATGGATGAGATGGCTTACAAAAGCTGTTATATGTTCTTGGTTTTTTGTTGTTGTTCTCTTTGTTTCAGGAGTGACTTGAGAAACTGCAAGTCACGTCTAGTGTGAGCAAATTTGCTGTCTGCAAGGACATTGCCCAGGGAATGCCCAGATATTTTGATGTTTTATCGTCCTTGTTGGAGGCTTCTCTCATGTCCTCACTTTGGGAGCTGGAGCTGATAGAGGGAGCTCATCTGTGCTCTCCCCGGATTTGAACCTCAGTCATTCCAGCACAATGGTTTGACCGATTGCGCTACCAGGGGCTCCACAAAATGGGGCACAGTAGTCTAACCAGAGGCCTAAGTATTTAAAATGCAACAGATACTGCCTGATCTTGAAAACAGAGCAGGGTCACCCTTTGATAGTATTTGAATGGGAGACAGTAGGCTATATTTCAGATAAAGGAACTTGCAAACCACCTCTGCATATTCTTTGCCTAAGAAAGCCCTATGAAAGTCATGGGGTCACCCTAAGTTGACAGGTGACTTGAAAGCACATATACGTAGTCAAACCAAAAGCTTGTCAGCATGGGTCTAAATCATCTAGTCAAAATGTTACATATTCATGTAGTTAAGGGCCGTAAGTACGCAGATAATGTTCTTGCTTCCTTCTTTTGAGTGACCTGAACTCAGGTAGGTGAAATGTCAGGCATAATTATGGCAAGATGTTGCTGAAACCAAAAAGAACAGACACCAGCTCTTATTTCCAAACATGCAATGGCTAATTCATCATTCCAAAGAAGACCCCTGGGAAAGGGGTTACAATTCATTTCTGTAATCTTTGCTTTATTCAGCTTCAGAGAATTGGCTTGTGGTTAAGTTCAAATCTGTTCACAACTAGCCTATTTTAACTGTTTACTAATACGTAAACAGTCCTTTTGTCCCAGTTATGTAAGCAAGTTGCATAATGGAGAATTCACATATGCAACCATTGACAGACCTGTTAGCAGAAATGTACAGGCTGAGGCAGAGCAGAATAGGATCATGGGAAGGGGGAGGCGCATCATGAAATCTTGCTAACTCTCCAGCTTGAATATGTGTGATGCTCCTTTTGCAAGTTGTTGTCCTGGCCATTCTCGATGTTGTTTAATTTCCCCCTTTCCACTCCTTGAAATTAGAGTTGTCAGAGTAAAAACTGGAGAGGTCTCCTGTACCTTTAACTATTTTCACAGGTATTGCTCTTTACCTGGTTTCAAAACAAGCAAAACCTGCTGAAATTTCCTTTTTTAACTGGTGTTGCTAGGTTTTCAAAATAGCAATAAGAGACAGATGAAATTTATGACATACAGTGTTGACATTCAGGAAGTAACTATCAACAAGTCTGCGTTTTACCTAAGTACCAAATTGAAGTCTTGATTACAGTTAACTGAGCCATGTGTTCCTTGTAAAAGTAACACATTGTCCACATTCATAAATTATACGATGCACACATATTTGTCTTTTTGCAGGGTCCATATTCCAAAATACAGGAATTTTATTTTCTTCCACATTTCATTTAGTCTACATAAACAGAAAAACTTTCCAACCCTCATATATGAGATGTTCCTTAAAACAAGGAACACCTGGCAATGCCATCCTATGCAACTGATAAAGATACAAGTGTCTTAACTGGTTTTCAGTTTAGCAACTCTATTTGAAACCAATGGCCGGGATAACACCTGAATCTGAGGTAGATAAGGGATCCAGTTCTGAAGCTTCATGGGAGCAATGGGAATTGGATTTAATAGATCCAAACCCATGGAAAGCTTAGTTTTGGGGTACCAATGGGTGTGATAATGTTATGCCTGTAGTGCTTTTCATGGGCATTGTAGAAGCATCTGTTGTGAATAGTCATAAAGACTACTTAGCAGAGTTCAGGCCTTGCAAACAACAAAAAAAAAATGGTTTCTTGGATCGTAGCTTTCATAGTCTTCAGGTAACATGGAAAATTGGTTGGGGGATTACTGAAATTAAAGCCCAAAGTGTATGTTTTCTATGCTTTGGGAGAGAGGCACCACTTTTTCATTGTAAACCACCCCAGCCAGCCAATCTAGAATTGCATATCTATCTAGCCATCTACCAATCCACCCTAATAATGATCCTTCTGCATCATTTCATTAATTCAACATGTTTGGAATAGCCAACTTGAAGTCAAAACTAAAATAGAGTCAACAACAAGTAAACATCTAAATTTTGTTGGTGCAATAAAATCCAACGTAACATAGTGGTTTAGGTTTTGTACTAGGAATCTGGAGACCAGGGTTCAACTCCACACTCAGTCATGGAAACCTACTGGATGGCCTTGGGCAAGTCACACACTCTCAGCCTCAGAGGAAGGCAAAAGCAAGCTGCCTCTAAACAAATCTTGCCAAGAAAACCTTGTGATACATTCACCGTAGAGTTTCTATAGGTCAGAACAACAGTTGGTACAATAGTTTACTCCAGTTGGATAAAAATTTGGATTTAGATCAATAAGTGACACCAAATTCTATCTAAACAGGCTATTAAAATCAGACTTGTATACATGGAAGGGCGGACTCAAGATGAAAAGTGAATTAACAAAGAAGGGCAGATGAAATTGCCCATAGACAGATCATGTATCACCAGTGCCATATAGCCAGTGAAGAACAATGAGCACAAATTGCACGTTAATGATTTGACTGATCATTGGTATCAGTTGGAGAGTGGATGAAAAATAAATGCAAAGATAAATGACAATGGATACATGATAGCATATTATAAATTGGCAAACCGCAAATTAGGAGCATAGAACCTTGAATTGTAGAAGGGTCACATTAAACTGAGCAAAATGAAACAAACTGAAAATAGAGAACCTAGGCTGGATTTTTCACAAATTTGAGGAATCACTCCACTTTAAATTTAATATCTCTACAAAAGTTTCAGAGGCTTGTGTAATATTTTGGATGGGTCACTTTCTAATTAGTAATTCAGAAACTCATATTAATAAATCATATGAATCTCCAAATTATGAAATGGAACTCCAAAGCTTTGCAAACCCCTAATTCCCAGTTGTTTCCAATACTGTAACTTAATGCAATACTGACCCATTCAAATGCAAATTTATGTTGCCTGCGCCTGCAAGATTGCCTGCGCCTGCAAGACAGCCTTCTTTCATCTACGTCAGGCAAAACGTCTGGCTCCTTACCTCTCCCGTTGCGACCTGGCCACGGTGATCCAAGCCACGGTCATCTCGAGGCTCGATTACTGTAATGCGCTGTACATTGGCCTACCCTTGTCGGCAATCCGGAGCTTAAGCTGGTGCAGAGCAACGCGGCAGCGCGTCTGCTCTCGGGAGCCTTAAGATCTGACCATGTGACGCCACTCCTGCGCGAACTGCACTGGCTTCCGATTGAATTCCGGGTAATCTTCAAGGTGTTAGTTCTAACTTTCAAGGCCTTATATGGTTTGGGGCCAGTGTACCTGAAGGAGCGGCTTACCCCTTATGTGCCCAGGAGATCACTGCGCTCAGAGGGACTCAACCTTCTGGATGTGCCTAATATCAGGGTTTGTAAATTGACTAGCACACGCCGGAGGGCATTTACGCTGCGCGCCAGCTCTGTGGAACGGCCTCCCGAAGAGATCCGGGCCATCCGAGCTCTCTTGCCGTTCCACAGAGCAGTAAAAACATGGCTATTTAGGCAGGCATTTGGCCCATAGCCAACTGCCACTACCTGCTGTGGGTCCGCTGTTACCATGCCATTGCCAACTCTTCTATTGGCTGGCAAATTGTTTAACTCGGGTGTTTTAATTGTTTTATTGTATTTTAATGTATTTTACTTGTTTTATTTGCACAAACTTTGTGAACCGCTCTGGGCGCCAGAGAGAGCGGTATATTAAGCCGAACTTAATAAATAATAATAATAAATAAATAATAATGTCTGCTTCCAACACTTTCAACAGTATAATTTAAAACAAGAGATTTTTCAATGATTGTACTTAGTTAACCTTTGTGGTAATTGTCAGTTCTCATATCAGTGGGGACTCTAAGCCTTAGAGTGCATCTACACTGTAGAATGAGTGCTGTCTGACACAATTTTAACTGCCATGGCTCAATATTATGTAATTTTGGGAGTTGCAGTTTTACAACTTTCTCTGCTAAAGAGTGGTGGTGTCTTACCAATTAAAGCTCCCATGGTTGCATAGCGCTGAGCCAAAGTAGTTAAGGTGATATCAAACTACATTAATTTTACAGTGCAGATGCACTCTTAAATAAATTATTTGTGAAGCTGAGGCAGTTTTAGGGGTTGGGTTCAGCACCTTGTTCCATTGCTGCTAATCAAGCAAAAGTGAGTAAGGAACTCATACTGACTGTAAATCACCAAATGATTTATCACTAAATTCAGATTATGAAGTCCTGCATCCCCCTATTCTGCCTCTTTTTCATTTGCAAAAACACTGAATATGGGTTCAAGAACAATTCAGAAAAAACACACAAAACAGGTTGATACAATATAAAAGTATCAATATTAATATATTAATAAATATTAATATTGATACTTTTATATTGTATCAACCTGTTTTGTGTGTTTTTTCTGAATTCTTTTTCATTTGCTCCATTTCTTTTTTGCGTCACTTCTCAGAAAAACTCCATTTATTTCCATCATGCATATGTTGTTCTTAGGTCACATTTTCCTTGCAAGGCAGTTTTAAAACACACATTTTCTGTACTACAATGCAGGGGTCCCCCCCCATTAAATCACTTTTATGGAATACAATTGGCATAACATTAAAATTTAATATTACATACAGTGCGATGTTTGCATTTTGCAGAATCTGCATTTGTGATTTCATGCAACCACAGATGTGCCCCATGTTAATAAATGCCAGCTATGTGAACATGGACACACAGAAGCATGTGTGTTCACGATGTTTTCATTAATAGCACGGGATGTGGTCATCATGACTTCCAGCCATGGGCTGGAAGTCGGCCTGAAGAAAATGGAAGTTCTCTACCAGCCCGCACCACAGGAAGAACACCATCATCCCCATGTCAGCATAGGCAAATCTGTGCTTAAGTCTGTTCAGCAGTTCACCTACCTGGGAAGAATCATCTCTTCAGATGCCAAGATTGATAAAGAGATAGATCACAGATTAGCAAAGGCATATAGTGCATTTGGAAGGCTTCACAAAAGAGTCTGGAATAAGAAGCATCTGAGACAAAGCACCAAAATCAGTGTGTACAGAGCTATCCTCTAGTCTCTTATATGGGACTGAAACATGGGCTACCTATCGCCAATACCTACAACTCCTTGAACGCTTTCATCAGCGCTATCTTCACACAATCCTAAATGTACATTGGACTGACTATGTGATGAATGTTGATGTCCTTGAGCAGGCAGGGATCACCAGCATTGAGGCCATGCTATTGAAAACAGAGCTGCGCTGGGCAGGGCACGTTTCTAGGATGGAGGACCACCGCCTCCCTAAGGTACTACTCTATGGTGAACTCGCCATGGGTCAGCGCAAGAGAGGCACCCCCAAAAAGAGATACAAGGACTCCCTGAAACAACATCTCAGGCTCAACCAGATTGATCACCAAAAATGGTCCACTCTGGCCTCACATTGGGAGGCATGGAGACGCACTATCCATGATGCTGCGGCTTCTTTCAAGAAGACACGCCAAATGGGTCTCGAAGAGAAATGACAATACAGAAAGAACCACAACTTGGAAACAACATCACCCAAGGAGACTTTCTTCTGTGCTTTCTGCAACTGGACTTGCCTATCTCGGATTGGCCTTTTTAGTTATCAACGCGCTTGTAAAAAGCGTGGGACAAGGCCTTCCTAAGAATCTTCATTCGCAAAGTAATGCCAGAGGTCATCATATTTTTTCATATCCGCAGCAGGTCTTGGAACCAAATCCATTTTAATGCTGCTATTTGTATTGCATGTTTAAACTGCACTATAATATAGTTTTAAAGTACTATACAAATATCATCAGGGTTTTTTTAAAAAAAAAAAACCAAGAGTCACAAGGTTCCTAATAAAACCAGATCAAATACAGTTCAAGCTAGCATAAAGTGAAAATGAGCCAGTGAATAAAATGCTTTCAGTTAAAGGTCAGTTGAAACAAGCAAGTCTCCAGAGCCCTTTCAAAGGCTTTAATGCAGAAGAGAAGAAAATAGGTCCTGTGGGACATATATGTTTCCCAGCACCATTTCCGAGGCCTACTGGGAATACAAAGAAATGAAATTTCTTCCCTAATAAAGTTGCCCACTCTTGACTAGATTACCTTCCTTGAGAGGGAGTTCCACAAATTTGAGCCCATTAGTCACTAGTGCCCAACAAAATTATTTCTGTTAAACGCAAGGCTGACAAGGAGAACTTCTGAACACTACGAGTCAGAAATCTAGGAACATTTACAGTAGGTAGAATGTGGGTATTGAGGGGAAAGGGCCAGTTGCGTCACTATCAACTCGGTATGCCTTCTAACCCCACAATCTAACCCCTTTTATTAGATCAACTAGCATTGAACTTCCAGTGACCAATTGTGGCTCTCTGAATACGTTATGAGTGTGGTTGGTCACTTTGAAATTGAAGTGGGAGATTAATAAAGAGGGTTTGTTTGAGGGTTTGTTTGAGGGGTTCTTGCGGGCCACACTGAGATTTTCGGTGGATCATATATGGCCCATTTGTAACACATAGGCCTCACCTGGAATACTGTGCCCAGTTTTGGTCATTGCAGTTCAGGGAAGGTATTGACAAGGTGGAACGTATCCAGAGAACACCAAAATGGTCTGGAAGTCATGTTTTATGAGGAGTGGTGTAAGGAACTGGACAAGTTTAGCCCAAAGAAGAAAACACTGAGAGGTGACATGATAGCCATATTTAAATATTGTAAAAAGGGTATAATATTTAATATGGAGCACACCTGTTTTCTGCAGCTGTATTGACTAGGACAGGGCTGTCCAACTGCCGGCCCTGCAGGTGTTTTGGACTTCAACTCCCAGAAATCCTAGCCAGTTTACTAGCTGTTAGGATTTCTGGGAGTTGAAGTCCAAAACACCTGCAGGGCCGGCAGTTGGACAGCCCTGGACTAGGACACTGAACAATGGATTCAAATTGCAATTCCACCTAAACATTGGGGAAAACTTACTGACAGTAAGAGCTGTTCAGCAGTGGAATATGCTGCCATATCAATTTTGAGTTATACTGGCCATGATAGCTGTGGGATTCTGAGAGCTGTAGTCCAAAAAGTAATATTACCAAAAGCTCCTTAAATAGTATTGAAATCAAGACTTAGAAGCACAACGGCATGCATGTCTGTTGAGAAATGTTCACTGGGGCTTAATCCCAGGCACATGAAATTGAAACTCAGGGGCAATGGGATGAAAGAAACTTCAAATCCCCTTGTAAGAAAGCTGTAGCAGATCTGTGAAAAACAGTCCTCCAATGAGTTGCAAATTCCACAGTTGTGAAGAAATCAAATTGCACTAATAATGAGAAAGATAATAAGGATACATAAACAATCAAACCATGCTTTGGTTTGCTGGAGGTTTTTTGGGCTGTATGGCCATGTTCCAGAAGCATTCTCTCCTGACGTTTCAGCTGCATCTATGGCAGGCATCCTCAGACCTCACAACCTCTGAGGATGCCTGCCATAGATGCAGATGAAACATCAGGAGAGAATGCTTCTGGAACATGGCCATACAGCCCGAAAAACTTACAACAGCCCAGTGATTCTGGCCATGAAAGCCTTCGACAATGCTTTATGTACTTATGTAGTTAAAACAATAAATTGCAAGGAAACACTATTTTTAGAATTACCATGATTCATGGTCAATGGAATAGCCCCACTGGCAATCCAGTGAAGGTCTTAAAATTGTGAGAAATAGCATCAGGTAGTATGCCTACAGTCTGATGCTTCAGGTAGAGATAGCTGGAGAAATGTGAACATATTATGAATCACATAGAGGAGCCAGGCAACATATTTTATAGTAGCCAAAAAGGGCAGCTCTAGCACTGGAGGTAGGTGTGCTATTTGAACATGAGATGGTAACAGAGGCCAGATACTGCCTTGATATCTCTTTGCTTGCTCTGACATCCCTACAGCTTTCCTTTGAGCCCTGGACAAGTTCTGTCAAGCATAAATGTCTAATAGGGAGGCTCTTAGCACCATTTATAATAATAATAATAATAATACTTTAATATTTGTGAGTCGCCCTCCACCGGCGGTGCTCCGGGCGACTTACAACAGTTAAAACCCTAGGGTGAACAATGTACAACAGTTTAAAAACATGGAATATGAACAGGAGGGGTGGCTCAGGTAGTCCAGGGTACCGAGCCAGTCCCGAACGCTAGGCGGAAGAGCCAGGTCTTCAAGGCTGGCCGGAATCCAGATAGAGTCGGAGAGGCTCTGAGGGTGGGCGGCAGTGAGTTCCAAGTCGAAGGGGCCGCGACGGAGAAGGCTCTCCGCCGAGTTTCCGCCAGTCTAGCCTCCCGCACTCCAGGGGTAGTCAGGCGGTCACCGTTGATGGAGCGTGCTGGCCTCTCGCTGCATTGGGCCGTCAGCCGGTCACTCAGATAGGAAGGCCCAATGTTGTGCCGGGCTTTAAAGGTGAGCACCAGGAGTTTGTAAAGGGCTCTGAACTCTAGGGGCAGCCAGTGAAGTTCTTTAAGAATGGGGGAAATGTGATCCCTCACTGATGACCCAGTAATGAGTCTGGCTGCGGCGTTATGGATACGTTTCAGCCTCTTAGTTGTTGTCTGGGGGAGGCCCACATATAGGGGCGTTGCAGTAGTCGAGGCGTGAGACGACAGTGGCATGGACCACTGTTCTCAAGGCCTCTGGTGGAAGGTAGGGAGCCAGCCGGCGGGCCCCTACGGAGATGGAAAAAGGCGCCCTTAGCTGCAGCCTGGATCTGGGCCTCCATCGTGAGATTTTCGTCTAGGATCACTCCCAGGCTTTTCACCGCCGGGGCTGGAGCCAGGGACTCGCCCTCGAAGAGTGGAAGTGGTGGGCGGGGGTCGGGACGACCCGGCCAGAGGATCTCCGTTTTAGCCGGGTTGATCTTGAGTCTATATGCCCTGAGCCAGCTCGTCACCGCCCTCAATCCTAGGCTGAAACTGTCGGTACTGATGATGACCCTGGGTCAAGCTTCAAGAGCAGCTGCGTGTCGTCTGCGTATTGGTAGCAGGAGAACCCATGGCTCCTAGCAATATTAGCCAGGGGCTGGATGTAGATATTAAAGAGGGTGGGAGATAGAATGGCACCCTGAGGGACTCCACACTCCAATTCGTTTTCAAAGAGACTTGACCCTGCCACTCGACCCGCTGCGGCGGCCTCGCAGAAACGATTCCAGCCAGGCCAGAGCTCTGTCTTGGATCCCGGAGGCCGCTAGGCGATGGAGAAGCAGGTCGTGGTCGACGGTCTCAAAGGCCGCCGTATGGTCCAAGAGGACTAGGATTGCCGAGCCTCCCCGATCCAGTTGTCGACGGATGTCATCAGTGATTGCCACGAGAACGGACTCCACTCCGTGGCCCGCGGGAAGCCCGACTGGGGCGGGTCCAAGCCCCGGATTGATCCAAGAAGACCCGAATGGCTTTCTACTGCTCGTTCAAGGAGCTTGCCCAGGAAGGGTAGTTGGCAACCGGGCGGTAGTTAGCAGGAACCTCGGGGTCAAGCGATGTCTTTTTCAAGAGGGGGGTGACTCTCGCCTCTTTCAGGGGAGTCCGGACAGGCACTTGTTTCAAGAGAGAGATTCACCAGGTCCCTCAGAGCACCGGACAAGATGTCAGTATTGGACTTGATTAGATGTGATGGGCAGGGATCCGTTGGGCAGGTCGTCGCTCTCGCCCGGTCACCAGCTTTCTCACCTCCTCCGTTGTTAGGGGCTGAACTCTGAGAGACGCTGTCCGGTTGCCCGGATGGGGAGCTGGGACCTCAGGCCGTCTTCCTCGGGGATCGATGGTAAGTCCTTCCGAAGGGCCGCGATTTTTCAATGAAGTGTCTTTGGAAGTCGTCAGCTGTTAACGCCGAGTTGTTAGGTTCCCTGTGTGGGGGGGCGAGGCGACTCCGGACAACTTTGAAAATCTGCGCCGGGTGGGAGCCCGCAGCAGAAATCAGGGCTGCGTTATCGGATCTCATCGCCTTTTTGATCTCGAGTTCATATAGCCTGTGCTGGGCTCTATAGGCGCATCTGGTTTCCACGCTCTGCTTTCGTCGCCAGGAACACTCGAGTTGCTTCCTCCGATGTTTTATCTGCTTCAGGTGTGTTGTAAACCATAGAGAGCAGGTTTTCCTTGGGCGAAGGGGGCGCCTTGGGGCGTCTGATCAATGGCCTAGAGAGCACACTATCCCATCTGGCGACCAGATCTGACAGAGATCCTCCGGGGACTTCAAGGGTTCCAGCGCCGCTGCAAAAGCCTTTGGGGTCATCGCGCTCTTTTGGCGGGCTAGGATAGGCCTAGGCTCTGGTGGTGTTGCGAGGGGATGTTGACCTCTACCCTCACGGTCAGGTGGTCCGACCAAGGCACTGCTCTGGTATCACGGTGTTGTATTGCGAGACCCTGACTGAAAATCAAATCCAGTGCATGGCCAGCTTGGTGGGTGGGACCAGTGGCTGTCCTGGAGAGGTCGAGGCGTCCATATGCATAAGGAATTCTCGTGCAGCGGGTGAAAGGGGACTGTGTCCGGTGGATGTTGAAGTCGCCCAGTATAAGAAGCCGGGAAACTTCAAGGCCCAGTCCACGATCAGATCCTGTAAGGCAGAAGTGGCATCTTTGTGGGCCCCGGGGCCCGGTAGACGACCAGGAGCCCCGTCTTTCCTTCCTCTCAAAGGTTGCCCCCAGGCATTCAATGCCGGTCAGCTCCGGTGTTTGGAGAACAGAAATGGTAACCGCGTCCTTCACAACCAGTCCTACTCCACCACCTCGACCTGTAGGTCTTGGGCGGTGGAAGGCTCGAAAGCCTGGGGGCTATTTCCTGGAGGAGGACACAGTCACCGTCCTGAGTCCACGTCTCTGTGATGCAGATAGCATCCGCGTTCTGTTCTACAATAAAGTCCCGCAGGGTGGCCCGCTTTTTGAAGATCGACCTCGCGTTGAGAAGTAGCAGTGAGGACCCGGGTGAAATAGGTGTTTGCTGGCGGGCATGGCAGGTAATGGGACGGAGCCAGAATGAAGGGGATTTACGGCGCTGATTGGAGGAGGGTGGGTTGGTGTTCCTTGCCCTCCTCTGCCCGCTGATTACTGGGATGGGGCAGGTGGGAGCGCCTTGGTACTGATGGTTGTAGCCGGGGCGCTGAGTTTGCGCACGTCCCCGAAAAGGGGACGTTAGGGAGGCCTGATTTTGATTGCAGGCTTGTGGAGGCGAGTAGGACGGTGGTTGTGTCGCGGAAGGGCCGGGAGCTCTGAACCTTCGAGCCCAGAAGGTTCTGGTCCTGAAGGGACCGGGATTGTCAGCTGGGGGTGCCCTGAGTTGTTATGACCCCTCTGGGTGGCGATGTTGAGTTTGCACTGCTTGGATGGATCTGAGCATGGTGCTTTGGGTCTTTCTTGCGGGGCCCTACATGATGGTAGAATAAGTGCCTTCTTTCTAATGCCCTTATTCCTTGGGGGTACCATCACAGAACGCTGCATGCAAATAACACATTCCCAAATGTGCAAGTCTTTGATAAACTGGTTCACTCTCCATTAGGTTCCTTGTGACTTGAACCAGTAGGTTTGCATATGTAATGGGCATCTCTTGGTAGAAGCTTTCAGGTATTGTGCACCTTAGCACCAGTGCTGAGAAGTGTCTAATTACAAATCACTCTGTGTGTGTGCGCGTGCGTGCGTGCCTGAGTGTGCATGCCCTCAAATTGCCTGTCGACTTATGGTAACCTCATTAATTTTATCAGGGTTTTTTTTAAAGGCAAATAATATTTAGAAGTCGTTTGCCAATTCCTTCCTCTGAAATCTTGCACACAGGACCTGGCAGTCATTGCAAGTACCAAATCAAATTTGATATTAATTCTTTTTCCCAGTAACAAAGGTAGAACTACCCTAAATTCCAATTTAACAAAGGACGTGCTGCTATTTTTTTTAGTAACTTTTGTAACCAACAACCTTTCATCCCAGCTTGCTGGGATGAGAGGGCTTTGCCCCCCCAGACACGAGGCAGAGTCAAGGCTCTTAGGAACCTTCTAGGCTGGGGGCAGTGGCCTTTAGCAAGACCATGCCCCGGTAGGCCATTCTGCGCCTGCTTGCCTTCCCACCACTCCCGCCCAAGGTCACGATTTTGTAAGGCTGCCTTAGGAGCCGGGTATGGAATTTTACCTCTCACTGCTACTGTTAAGTGTGGGAGGGTTTTTGCCTACCCCCATAGCTGTTAGGGGCTACTGGGTGTGGTGTATTTGCTAATTAGATCAGCTTTAAATAGCTAGGCAGTTGATTGGTAGGGAAATTCCCTAATTGGTGTGCACCTTAGGCACCCCCTTCAGGGGTGAGGGTCAGTTGGTTAAAATCCTCACATTAAGTTCTGGTTGTTGGGTGAGGTAGAGTTAATGGCCCTGGAATGTTAAGAGGCTATTCTCAAGCTTGGGAGAATTGAACTCTTACTCATTTCCCTGTAGAGGCTTGCTCGGGTTGTTATTCAGGCAAGTCTCGGTGTTCGCCCAAAAATTTGATTGAAGTTGAATTATTTCAGATTCCGGACACCCCCTGAGTTTAGTTGAGGGGATTTAAATAGGTAACAATAAATGTTGCCCAATTTGAACCCAAAGTTTGTTGTCTGTGTTTCATTGTATATGTCTCGTTATTCGGGGAATGGGTGGGCAAAGAGATGTTGCCTTGCTGACTAGTGGGGATTATAGAGTACTGTTGCCGGCTCATGCTGTTACTTTTTGCTCTGTTGTGGAGTCTAAGCAAAACTTAGAAAGTTACTTAGGAACTCCTTCCTTAGGGATATTAGATCAGCCCCTTCCCTCCTTAACTTCTGCAGTAAAGTGAAAACATGGCTTTTTGAACAAGTCTTTGGGAATGTAGTGGAATAGATGAACAAGGAACTATATGAAATTGAATACTGGAATGGCTTAGAGGATGTTTTTGGACGACGAGGCTAATAGTGAAGGTAGTGGTTTTATATGTTTTTAAAAGTTTTAATGTATGTATGTTACAATTCTGTTTTAAATGTTTATAGTATTTTTTACATTGTTTTAATGGCATCAAATATTTATTTATTTATTTATTATTTAAAGTATTTATATTCCACCCTTCTTGCTCCACAGGGGACTCAGGGCATATCACAATGCACATATACATGGCGAACATTCAATGCCATAGACACACAATATATATAGACAGAGGCTATTTAATTTCCAGCTTCATGAGGGTATGTTCGAATTCAGGTCACCAGGGGAGCTGTCGCTTCACCATCCACTTGTGACACCGATGGAGTACTTCCTCACTATTTTTCACACTGCTGGAGGTTTTGTACGATGTTGTAAATTAGTTAAATTACGACATCATAAAATGCTGAGTTTCCCTGCGGGGGTGAGAAGCTACAGGGTACAAATACCATAAATGAATAAATAAATAAATAAATTAGCCTCTCTGCATAAATGGTATCTAAATTTCCTACTTGACAGATGCAATTGCCTTTTCTGGCTGCAAAGGTTGACAAATGGTCAAGTTTAGACAAATGGTCAAGTGTTTTAATGCAGCTGACCTGGGCCTAGCTGCCTATGTTGTAACTCATGACCTTTCGGTCAGTAGTGATTTTAATTTTCACTGTGAGGACTGATATAACTGATTTAAATAGCAGTTTGTCACATTGAATATTAGTTTTCTGTTACTGTTGTGAGAGAGACTTCTTAAGAGTGATAACAGGATAGTAAAAACTTGGAAAATTCTACTGAAACAGCATCTAAAATTTTCTTTAAAAGTAATTAGGAAATATTACTCATTGTATCCATTCTCACATGTTTTAATGGTATTCTTTCTTGTTGTCCTAGCCTTTGAAATGTAACTTTATCATGCTCTCCCTAAGAAAAATAACTCATTAAACTTTATCCTGTTTTTATGCCATATTGTTTCCAAGGACCAATCTTAAAAGGAGGACATAGAGTCTATTTTGTAACAGGATTGTGGCTTATAGCATTCAGATGTGTTTTTCCTAAGCAGCATTTAGCATTTATTTGTTTAGTGGAGGTCAGGTAGACTAACATTGATGATGTGCTGTGATGAGATCTCTGGATGGATGCTTTTCATCCATAATCTTGTACAGAAACTTAAAATTCTGGCTGTTGCCTTCTCCCAACTATCTTCTTCTTTTCACACTTGGTGAAGATGATAGCATGTTTGGACCATAATGTGATGAAAACAAACCTGGAAGGGAATTGTTGCTGAACCCAGATTCCTCCATCATCCACCCAGAGTGACTGAATCAATGTTAGTGGTTAGTAACTTCTACATATCAGTAGGGACAGTAAATCTGCTCCAGGTTTTCATCAAAGCTTTAAAGGTGCTAGTCCAGGGGCCAAACGCTATCCTCAAAATAGACTTATCACTTTGAATAGCTCCCTCAAAACTTGGACTAAAATCCAGTGCAGATTTACTATTCTCAACCAACCTGGCAGCCACTACCTTGTTACTTGCCCTTCTCTATTGGACAAGGGCACCTATTTTTCACATTGTCTGGAACAGAGCAGTGTGTGCCATTGTGCCTACTCCCTGCCTATCAATACCTAAAATGGACAAAATGAACAAACTAAAATCAACGTTATAACAAGTAAATACACAGGAAATTCAAGATGAATGGAAACTCTTTATTGGATTCATGGGAAAACAGAGGAAGATGACAACAGTAGTTTTTGTGGACTAAAATAACACAAATGGTACATAGATGCATTGTGTACTGTTAGCACATTCTATATTTAAGAGACTATAGAGGCCTTAGATAATTCACCTAATAGTACTCTCTAATTTGAACAGAGATTATTGTAAGCCTTGCTATTTAGTTATTTTAGAAGGACACGGGGGTTTGTGTGTCCCTGGTGGCGTTTTTGGAGCCCCTGGTGGCACAGTGGGTTAAACCACTGAGCTGCTGAACTTGTTGACTGAAAGATCAGCGGTTTGAATATGGGGAGAGGGGTGAGCTCCCGCTGTTAGCCTCAGCTTCTGCCAGCCTAGCAGTTTGAAAACATGCAAATGTGAGTAGGTCAATAGGTACTGCTTCTGTGGGAAGGTAATGGCACTCCATGTAGTCATGCTGGCCACATGACCTTGGAGGTGTCTCCAGACACTGCCGGCTCTTCATCTTAGAAATGGAAATGATCACCAACCCCCAGAGTCGGACACAACTGGACTTAATGTCAGGGGAAAACCTTTACCTAGAAGAACATACAGATATATACATACATAACATTTCTGAAGTGTTAAAAAAAGGCAAAAGAGAAGAAAATATGACAATGTAATATAGTGAATTTTCATGAATATAATACTAATTTACTAACAAAAAGTATTGATTTCCATGGATTTATATGGCAGTAGTTAAAACTAGAATAATACATCCAAAGAACTGGAAAAGAATATTGAAAGAGTACTGGATACGAGAAGATATGGCAACATGTCTTGACATTAGATGACAAGGGAATGTATCTGCTTTGCTATAGAGGACATTTTAGATGATGTGTATAATGTTTTTTGTCTCCCCAATCTCCTTCCTCTTCTTCTGTGATACAGCAGTTATTTATATAACTCTACCAACCAGAGCCCCAGAATCCCCACCCTTTATCTATTTTACTTTTTTTGAGTGTGTGAGTGAACAATACTGTGTTTTTGTTTTTATTTTTAAATGTGTGATAAAAAAACCTATTATAAAAAGCCCTGATAGGCCTTGGTTTTTTGAAAAATGAGAGAGAGAGAGAGAGAGAGAGAGAGAGACACTAAATGCAGGTCAGCATCTTTCTTGGCTGTTACTAAGGCACAAGGCTGATTTCTCCTATTACCAGTCTCTCTTCAGCTGGCTGGTGATTTATAGTCAGAGTTTGGTTGACTTGAGGTCTCTCTTCCTCCCTCAAGTGATAGATGGTCTCAGATCTTGGGTTATGACAGCGGGTTGTTCCTGCAGGTCTCATTGTTGAGGGGATAGGACAGCATGAAGGCTGATGATGGTCCAGGTCAACTGGGAGAAGGAGAAGAGTTAATGAACTTGGCTTCCTATGTTTGCTGATTCATACAGTTTTGCCTGGATAAGAAATCTCTGGAATTGAAATGAAAGAAGTTAAATTAGAAGTTAAATTAGAGGAGAGCCTTTCTCCCTTGGTTGGACAGGATGGCCCTTGCGGTCTCTTCCATCTCTTTGATTCTAGCACCCTCTCACCCTGCCTGAAGGATCAAGGTGTAATTCTCTATATCAGGCTTCATATTCTGCTTTAACAATATGTCTTGTTTTTTTTCACAAATGAAGATTCAGGAAGGACGCATCCCACACTTTCTACAAGTGCGTTAAAAGTTGGATGTGTCCTTCAAGCCTGTGCAATGGATTTTTCTGGTGGAGCGCAGCGTGCACAGAACTGGCCTCACCCTTTAAACCAAAGGCAGTGAGGTCCTCAGGTCGTAGGTTTGATTAGAGTTACCTTCTCTTTGATGGTTGACCTTACAGGGTTAGGCGAGCACCATCTGTCGAGTTTGAATTTAGAGTTTTCCTTCTCTTAGGATGGTTGCCAAAAGGCTAGAGAGCCCATCCTGCCCATTGCCCTTCGGTTGTGACCTGTCTGGCATGGGGGGCCCTACCGGTGACTATTATGCCATCGCCAGCATAGCTCACAACTTCATTAGGGTACGCAAGCCTCTCCCCCATGTCAAGGGGGCACCAATATAGGGGTTTAACAATATAGTCAGTAGCTTTAGGCACAAACCAGATTGTGATTACTATATGAGATCTAATTAGGTGTACAGAGAGCTTTAAAAGGCTAGTTTCTTGAACTAAAACTCACAGAATCTTCTGATGAACATTGCTGAGATGGGGCTGGGAGGCACTGTCTTACGGTGGCTCTGATCTTTCCCAAAGGACCATTCTCAGAAGGTGGTGCTGGGGGATTCCTGTTCGAACCTCCAGCTGTTGACCTGTGGGGTTCCTCAGGGTTCCATTTTCTCCTCCATGCTGTTTAACACACACATAAAAGAGATGGGAGAGGTCATAAAGAGTTTTGGAGTATGGTGCCACATATATGCAGATAACAACCAACTTTATTACTCCTTTCCACCTAAAGCCAAGGAAACTCACCCTAAATTTATTTCCAGTGTTTATACCCCGCTACTTCTCAACCCCCGAGGGGGGACTCAGTGCGGCCTAACAGACGGCAACAATTCGATGCCACACAATACAATACATACCCTAAACCAGTGCCTGTCATCAGTAATAGACTGGATGAGGGCAAACAAATTGAAATAATCCAGACAAGACAGGTACTTCTGATCAGTGGTAAGGCAGATCAGGGAATAGGTATCCAGCCTGTACTGGATGGGGTCACACTCCCACTAAAGACACAGGTCCACAGTTTGTGGGGTCCTCCTAGACTCGACATTAAACCTGGCGGTCCAGGTGTTGGCAGTGGCCAGGAGGGATTTTGCACAATTAAAACTTGTGTGCCAATTGTACCCGTTCCTTGAGAAGCCAGATTTGGCAACGGTAGTACATGCTTTAGTTGCATTCCACCTGGATTAGTGTAATGCACTCTATGTGGGGCTGCCTCTGAAGAGTGCTTGGAAACTTCAGCTGGTCCAAAGAGCTAGAGCAAGGTTGCTCACTAGAGCTGACTACAGAGAGCGAACAGCCCCCTATTGAAGCAGCTCCACTGGCTGCAAGTCTGTTTCCAGACACAATTCAAAGTGCTGGTTATGACCTTTTAAGCTCTACAGCAGTTGTTCTCAACCTGTGGATCCCCAGGTGTTTTGGCCTACAACTCCCAGAAATCCCAGCCAGTTTACCAGTTGTTAGGATTTTTGGGAGTTGAAGGCCACTTCTGCAGACCCACAAGTTGAGAACCACTGAACTGTCTAAAGAGACAGTTCAGATCCAGGCTTTTTGGCTAAGCACATCCCCTTGTACGAACCTGTCTGGGCCCTCCTCTTTGTCCCACCTCCATCTCAAGCTCAGTTGGTAAGAACGAGAGAGCAAGCCTTTTTGGTGGCTGCCCCTTGACTCTGGAACTCCCTGCCCAGGGAAGCCAGAGTGGTCCCCTCCCTTATGTTCCAGTGGCAGGCTAAAAGTTTTCTATTAAGGCTGGCATTTAAAGAATAAGGTTTTTAAAATAAAGTCAGGAGGTACAGTGGCTTTTAAATTTGAATATGTTTTAATGGATTTTAACTGTACATTTTAAAATACTGTTTATATTTAATTCTGTTTTAATATTTTCATACTGGTATATTTAAAATTGTATGCTAATGCTTGTATGTTAAGCTGCTTTGAGTTTCCTTCAGGAAAGATAAAGCAGGGTATAATACTAATAATGATGATGATGGACATGACTGATAACTATGGTTTATTAGGATTCTGGAAGCTTTGGGAATAAATACCTTTTGTAAGAACTGTACTGAACACTTTGTTTGAAAGAGGCAAAGTGAAAAAGCCAGTTCAAGTAAGGGAGGCACTTGGTTTGACACAGTTCAGCTCAAAAGATAGATTTGTTTATTTACACATGTAAATATAAATTTAGAAATACTCTATTTCTTCAATTCTCAGACATGCTTTTTTTGCGCTAAGTCATAGCAGGACCAAGTGTGGGTATGTGTTGAAGAAAAACTTTATAGTGTTTAATTATCATGTACAGCTGGTAATGTAGGTCAACCAGCAAGCTTGGACCACATGATGTATATCTGTATGAGTTTTTAGAATACAGTTCAGAGGGATGGAGAGATCCTGGAGAGCTTCTTCTCTGAGGAGATCTATGCTCAAAGGCTTTACTCTAGGGAGCAGTTTGGAGAAGCTACTCTGAAGGAGGCTATGGTGGAATAACCATTTACTCAAGGTTTATTTTTGCTCTCTCATTTGATGTAAGATGAAGATGCCTTGTTTTGTGTTACTTACAAAGACTATGTAAGTTTGTTGCACTGCTTGATTTTGTATGCAACATTGCAAGTTTATCTCTGCTGAGTAAAGGTTTTTTCGTTCACTTTTACTCTGGTCTGTGAGTCTTTTGCATTAGGACTTTGGCCGCTGGGATGCTGGGTAAAATACATTGCTGCGTAACATGTTTTCCCCCATATAAACATCTCTAAAAATGGGGTGCATCTTAGAATTGTGGGTGCTTGTTTATATAAAAATAAGTCTTTTTCTGTTGGTGACACTGAAATTAGTGTGCATCCTCCAAATGTCTTTTTAGAATCAAAGAAATATGGTAATAACTCTAATTTCATAGAATCAGAGTTGGACAAGATTGTAAGGGCTGTCCAGTCCAACCCACTGCCATGCACTCCTGACAAAATATGTAGTTAAGTCTCAATAACCTGGAACTTTGTGTTTTGCTCACGTGATGATGGGATCTCCCCCCACCCCACATATCCACGATTAATGTATTTCTGACTACAAGAATCTACTCAATTCTAGATGACTTGTGGTGCAGAAAAGTGTTATAGCTCCTTGAATTCTTTTGGAAGGACAAAACATTATGTCATATATTTTTTTATCCAGTTTGTTTTAAATGTTCTTTAAAAAGGAAATTTGCATATTTTAGTAATTTTATGTAAAGGTAAAGGTTTCCCCTGACATTACATTTAGTCGTGTCCAACTATAGGGGGTGGTGCTGCAGAGCCAGCATTGTCTGTAGATGCCTCCAAGCTCATCTGGCCAGCATGACTGCATGGAGCTCTGTTACTTTCTTGCAGAATCGATACCTATTGATCTATTCACATTTGCATGTGTTTGAACTGCTAGGTTGGCAGAAGCTGGGTCTGACAGCTGGAACTCACCCTGCTCCCTTGATTTGAACTGCCAGCCTTTTGGTCATCAAGTCCAGCAGCTCGGTGGTTTAACCTGCTGCACTACCAGGGGGCCCAATTTCATATATACTATGATATTTTATAACAATTCCATGTTAATCAGCCAAATGGAATTCTTGCCCTTCTCCACCAGTGCATGGGGACTGATGACTCTTAGGCCAGGAGGGTAGTGTACCCACCTTGGTTATAGTCTGGATTTTACATGAACTCTCCCAGGGACGAAGTCTTAAATAGGTTCATTTACTGCCCCACTGACTTCAGAAATTTGAGCCTCATCCAGATCCAGTAGGTACAGTTATTCACAGAATTGACTAGTTGTTTGAGAGCTAGGCATTTGAAAACCTCTGCTTTGATTTACAAGTTTGTTTTCTTCTCCCACATCCCACCTTTAAAAAAATCAAGTACTTTTCATCCCCAACCATTCCTCCATAGACAGAGTAGGTGAGTTACGATAATAGGCTAATGATGAATGCTGAAGCTGGAGCAAGTGAGAAGTAGTAACAGAAAAGCAGATAAACCAAATCTGGGTTAATGATTGAGAGACTTTGCAAAGGAACATACAGGGATTGTGAAAGGCAAGTAAAGTAAAAGTCAAAGAAGATATATTTAATATATAAAGATGGGGGTTTAAACATGAGACTAGTATCTGGGAACAGATCATAGTATCATAGAGTTGGAGGAGACCTTGTGGGCCATCCAATCCAACCCCCTGCCACATGTAAAACGCAACATATTATTTTCAACCCATCAAATTTGACATTAAAAGAAGTATCAAAGCAAGCATCTTTAACAAGCTTATATTTATGAAAGACAGCTGAAAGTTCTGTGTGGAACTTTTGACTGCAGCAGTAGCAACCAACGCAACAACTCTTTTCTTGCCACAGGAGAGTGGCAGCAGTATTCCTAAGTAATGATTGGGAATGTTACATCTCCAAATTTCTTCTACATGTTATGCTCCAAAATGGCATCAGGAAGCTACTGCTTAAAGGACAATATTCAATTTGTTCTCCTCAATTTGCTGTTCCTGACTAGGCACCATATAGTTCCCCGCCTCTCCGTCCAGCTTCAGCATTAAACTGCATCATCTGATTTCCAGATGTTTTGTAAGCTCTGGCCAAGGAGAGTATCTGCTTTCTAGAGGACATTCGTTGGTGATTGGGTGTCCAGTTTATGTCTGGTTTAAAGAAACAGGGCAGTAAGCAGAGAGAAAATGACACTATCCATCATTAACAACGTTGACCCTGGGAGCAAACATTCAGGACACTTGGTCCCATTCTTGTCCAATACATTTGTGTGATGTATTGTATGCCTGCTTAAATTGCATTCATTCTGTTTCAGTTTGAATCTGTGCAATTATTTTTAAAAATGGTAAATGCAAATTTGATGCAAATATGCATCTTCTTTTAACCTCTTCTTTGAATATTCATTTACTTGTTTTTGCATCTATGCTTAAATTGCTATCATGTACAGTGTTGCTTGACATTACAGGTGAGCCAATTTTGCAAACCTTTTTGTCCACTTCATTACTTTGTTTGCCTTGCCAATCCTTCCTGGTTCATCTTACCTGCATTCTTCTTCCCACAAACCCCCTCCTCCTTATCTTGGCTCTTGGTTTCAGATTACTGAATATTCAAAGGCTTCTTTCTCCAACTTGATTTGTGATCCCTTAATCCAGCTGCCCCAGTAATTCTGCAGACCCAGATCAGTGCAGAACTCTCCCTGCACAGATTAAGTTCCTTAAGGGTTTGCATTTTCCCATCCCCACCCTTGCTTTCTTTCATTTTATTTTGTGGCCTTTGCATGTTTAAGTTGGAAATTGGTCTTTGTTCTAGCAAGGAAGGATTTAGTGGTAGTCTTAGTAAAGATCTTTCAGAAAACAAAAGAAATCAAAGTTGTTGTAGCATGAGCATATAATGAAACGTATGTTAAAGGAGCTCAGAAGGAATGCTTCGCTTTCTTGCTGTCCGTGAACATTTTTGAGGCAGTGGTTGGAATCTCTAGTGGGGTAAATGGGATGTTTTGGGCCATTTTTGCAGCTACCCCTGCTTTTTTTTAGCCCCCAAATCTGGAACCTGTTTTTCAAACCCTTCCTGGAGAAAAATGGTGAAAAGATTCCCACTCATAAAAGCCTCTAGGCAGTAGTGGCTGGGGACTCCCATGTCAGTGGGATGGTGACTTTAGCAATGCATTTTATTCCTAAACTCAAAGTATGGCCTTAGAGGAGCTGTCCAGGTTACTGACTATATGAAAGCTGTTTCAGCACCTTGGACAACTGCCTCCTTCACTTGGGAGCTTCTAGGTGTGCTGATTTTTGTCTTAGATCAAAGATCAGAGGGCTCTGCACCTTGTTTATTTCCTCAACTGTTAATGTGCAATAGAGTTGTTTTACAAAACAAGTTTTGATTTTGATGGTTTTGTAAGGCTGGACTAGCCCATGGCAGATCATATAGCTTGAAGTCTAGCCCCTGGACTTTGGCAGCTTGCCTTTCCTTAGTATAACCTGAGCTTGTATGTGTGCTAACTACTAGGCATGGTTTCGAACCCAAAAATAGAGAATCGGAAATCTAATGGGGGGGGGGGGGGATTTTTTTGATTAGTAAAAGAAAGACTTACAAAAAAATTCCCAAAATTTCTAAAATGTAACGCAATTACTAACGAAATTCATTAGTAGTTCTAAAGTAGGCAAAGCAGGGAAACAGGACTGACGCTGTTTTAAGCACAGGCAAATCAAGGGGCAACATTTCCCTTGGTTTCCTTGCAGGGAGATATAATGCATTAATTTATTATTAATAATATTATTAAATACCTCTGGTGCAGGCCTTGCTAATCTCTCTGTAGAGTTCTCCTCACTCCATTCAGTTTTACCATAGCAGTCTAGGACCCCCGTTTGAACTCTATGGCTTTTCTTGATTCTGAACTCTTCCTTCTCCTCTCCGTGCTCTTTTCACTCCTGCTGCCCTTCTCTCAACAGTTCTAATGTCCTTCTACTCTGTCCTTCTATCTAAACCCCTTTCCTGGGTGTTTAAATCGCTTTTTTCGTCAGTCCTCCAGCCCCTCTAGGAGTGCTGATCTGGATCTCTCTATCGTTTCCGGCTCCTTTTTCACTTCCTGGAAGAGGCCTTTCACTCTAATTAGGCTTCAAGCATGGAAAGGCCCCGATTTGACTGTGAGTTATGTCTGCAAAGCTATTTTGGAGGGGGAAATTTTCCTGTTGGGTAGGCATCCGAAATATTTAATAATCTAATGAAATTTTGGGCCCAGAGAGTGCGGAAATGAAAGTCCACTTCCGGGATTGGCCTTGCGATCCGTAAAAACTAGAAAGTCCCATTACATACGAATCCCTTCCGATTTCTTTTCATTTTCATAACTTTTTTCTCATGCCTACTAACTACTACATTATAACTAATTGCCATAAAGGCACCAGATCCTGTATGATCTTGGAAGCTAAGCATTTCCAGCTCTGGTTATTACCTGGATAGGAGACAGTAAGTAAGTAAGTAAGTAAGTAAGTGAAACTTTATTTCTATCCTGCCCTATCTCCCCATGGTGACTCAGGGTGGTTCACAACACAAAAGGCAAACATTCAATGCCATATAATACAACAATAGACTAAAACAATTCAATATAAACATGACAAAACATTTGACAATAAGGCAAATCACATGAAAACAATTACACAATATTAATAAAACAGAAGTTGAAAGCCGTGTCTGCCAATGGATATAAGGGGCTTTAGGGTGTATGACAGAGAAAGAAACTGGCAAGCCCACTTCTGGGTATTCCTTGCTAAAGAAAATCCAATGAAATGCATGGATATGTCATAGATTGACAAGTGACTTGAAGAGAAAGATACACACACAACTCTGCAATGCTTCACAGCTCTACAATGCTCTACAGTGCAAACCTACATGTTTGATTGCAGAATTACCAAACTATCTCCCCGGGGAGATTCAGGGTGGTTTACAACATACAGTGGCAAACATTCAGTACCATAAAGTGCAGGAAAACAATATACAATTATAAACAGGTGATAACATCTTAAATAGCAAATATCAAATAATAATAGAGTTGGACAATGATTTAAACAAACATAATTAAAATACAAAATTACACTGTATACCTCGAGTCCCCTTGGGTGGAGAGGGCAGGATAGAAATAAAGGTTATTGTTATTATTATTATTATTATGCATTTAAAACAAGACTCCATAACTAAGGTAAAGGGAATAAGTTAAAGATTGTAGTAAAGTTGAACTTGATCTAGCAGCTACCTAAAATGCCTCCTATATTAACACTAAGTTTCTGCATTTATTCCTCTTGAATGCACATTTATGAAATATTTCTTAACTAAAGTCTGGATTCAGACAAACATCTTAAATGTTTTGTTCACATTTGTGACCTATTGCAAACTGGCTTTTTCAGCTTGTTCGATCTATTTTGCATGAACATGGAGTAAAATAATATTTACAGCATGTTTTATTAAGGTTTATAGTGTTACCTATGTCAAAGTTTTGTCTGAATCCAATCATAAATGAAATTACCAATATCAAACCAGGTAATGCCAGGTAAATTTCCTAGCCACTCATATTTTTTAAAAAAATGTATTCTTTGCTGGGAATAAAATATGTTTTTGTTTCCCCCTTTTCTGCTATGCTTTGCATCCTCTCTGGCATGTTTTGACCATGTTTTAAATAATACACTCTCTAGGGGACATTCAACTTGCTCCCTAGGAAGGCTTTTGGCTAACTGCCATCATTTGGTTCTGCTCACCCCATCAGGTATAAGAGCCTATTGGAGATACTTTAAGGAGCAACTTTGAAGCCTCCCATGGGCATCCTTACTTTGTATATTCCACTGCTGACAAATGGCTGCTGATGCAAGCATTGTTTTCTATCTTTAGAAAGCTGCTCACATCAGCTGTCGCAGAAGGGGTGCCCACAAGGTATGGAAACTCCAGGGAGCATTCAGGTTGTTCTTTGGAGTTTTTACTTGCTCTCAAGGACAACTATTGTTGGTTCCCCATTTCTGATTGGGTGCATAAACCCATGTGATTTCAAAGTTGAGAACAGTCTTAGAAGAAATATTCACAACAGGGCACAGTGAAAATTGTTTCTATTTACATATATATTTTCACCTGATTATTTTGCAGCTCTGTTCACCAAATGATCCCCCACTCACTACTTTTGTAGCCATTGTTTGTGAGGCCAAACTGAGAGAATGGTTGGCTTGGCACAGACTATGAATCTCTTTAAATGGAAGTGGGCAAAGTGTGGTCCGTGGACTACATGCACCACAGAGCTTTTTCTATGTCCCTTGTTTGCCAGAGATCAGAACATTTGAATCAACAACCGCTCTCCACCCAAGACCTGAGACCATATTCACCATGTTTCATGCAATCATTAAGCATTTGGGGTGAAAAATTTAAGATTTTGTTGGTGGCGAATGCAGTGTGTGTCTCCCCAAACAGTTGTGATGGGGATCCCATTGAGAAATAGATCATTGCTACATCATCATAGCTACTTTTCCATAAAGGATTCCAGCCTTATTTCAGCTCCACTGGCTGCTGGTCCACTTCCGAGCCCAATTCAAAGTGCAGGTTTTGACCCTAAAGCTCTATATGGTTCTGGCCCAGCTTACTTGTCCAAATGCATCTGCCTCTATGTCCCGCCTTGTAATTTAAGATCATTCGGGAGGCCCTGCTCTTGCTCCTGCCAACATCGCAAGCGCGTCTGGTGGGAACGAGAGACAGGGCCTTCTTGGCCATGGCCCCCGTCTGTGGAACGCACTTCCAAATGAGATAAGATCAGCTTCATCCCTCCTGGCTTTCAGGAAGATATTGAAATCGTGGTTCTTGGACCAGGCCTTTGGACAGCAGGCAAAAATTAGCACTTTGGTTGGAAATTGACTGGTAAGGCGATACAGCTGAGGATACTGTTTGATTTAATGAGTGCTTTATGTACTGTTTTAATTAATGCTTTATGTATTTTAATGGTTGTTGTATTATTGTAATTGTTTATATGTAGCGGCATCAAATCGTTGCCAAATGTAAGCCGTCCTGAATCACCCTTTGGGGGTAGAGAAGAGATGGGGTAGAAATACTGGAAATAAATAAATAATAAATAAAAAGAAGCAGAGGATTGCTGGGGTTCAGGGGATCCCAGCTAGTGTCATCATACAAACAAACCTATGTATATTCATAGAAAATAAGAAAAGGGAAGACCTGACAGAAAAGATGTTCAAGAAGCATGTTAGCATGCATTTTGGTTTGATGTAACATGCACTATCAATCTATTAATACTTAACCTTAGTTTTAGGTTATCTCCTCTGGAGCTCCATCGATGAATATACTACAGAGTGAACTAAGTTTTTCCAAGGAATTGTAAGATGGGTTGCTGTAAGTTTTTCGGGCTGTATGGCCATATTCCAGAAGCATTTCCTCCTGACGTTTCACCTGTATCTATGGCAGATATCCTCAGAGGTTGTGACCTCACAACCTCTGAGGATGCCACTCATACATGCAAACAAAATGCCAGGAGAGAATGCTTCTGGAACATGGCCATACAGCCCGAAAATTTTTACAGCAACCCAGGGATTCCAGCCATTAAAGCCTTCAACAACACATTATTTTGTGAGACGTTCAGCTGCTCCTGGCAAAGAGGAGTTGGGTGGAATGAGGACACACTGAGGGGAATTCTTCCCTTCCATCAGTGATGGCTGGTGGCTCCCATGTCGGTGAGTGAGGAATACACAATAGGTTTTATTGCTATGAGTGTACAAGCTTCAAGGCTATGTAGACCTCAGGACCTACAGGCCCTTAGTGATGGATGATACGTTGTCTCATTTCATCTTGAGGAATGAATATTTTTAAAAGCAGGAAACACTGATACTGTAGCCTGGTATCATGACTTGACTCAAATGTGTGTCAAGACATTGAGGGATTGAAAACAATCCCCTTCCAACTGCAGAGCCTACTTTTACTTGTCACCGTGTTTATAATCTAAAACTCGGGTTAAGTATTAATAGATTGATAGTGCATGTTACATCAAACCAAAATGCATGCTAACATGCTTCTTGAATATCTTTTCTGTCAGCCTGGATTTCCCATTTAGACATGATCTTATGGCACCTTTCATAAGGTTCTGGGTAGAGAGGTGAGAGGAAAGTATGGCGTGGAGTATAGCAAATGGCTGACATTGGAAAAAAGAAAGGTTTATTAATTTGACTTTGATCATGATGTTTTTTCAGCACTCAGATATAAAACTGCAGTGATGGGACAGAAGTGTTGTGCCAACAGAGAAAAGTTCTGCAAGGGATATTAGCATGATTTTAGAAAGCTTAGTAGCATAGTTTTAAGGCCAGAGGTGTTTCAGCTATTAGTAAATCTTGAGATAAGATATTAAAACATGTGTAGGCCAGAGATGGAAAGAATGTTTGAAAATATTTTAAAATGTCTGGAAATGTTTTCTCAACTATTTAGAGATTCTGATAAGAAAAATTCTGGGCTGATTAGAAACTTTGTAATTTTAGACTTCTTCTATGAAAAATTTGCACATAGTTGTGTTGTGCAGGAAATAGCGTTATCTGGGAAGAAAGTAATATTTTTGTAGATAAACCTTAATTTCTGCACGTAAAATGCTGTTCCCTGTATAAAACCTTTGTGTCCTTCACAAAGACAGAATGTGTAAATTGCAAATATTCTACACAGTTTTCATTAACTTTCTTGTTCCTTTCTTCAAGAAGAAAATTAGAAAAGAATTACATCCCTAGTGTGGGTAGGTTGAATGGTAGACTTGGATCTCCAGTGCTCATTTAATGCACAATTCATTTACAAAAGCCTGAAAAAATTGGAATATAGTTGTGTTCCTCTTAGAATATTTTATAAAGTTAAAATCTAAAATGTAACTTTTCTAAGCTATGTTAATTTGTGGAACTCACTGCCACAGGTGTTGGAAATGGATACTTTCTTAATAGACAAATTCATAGTGAGCCATATTAAATGGAACTTCCATACAAATAAATTGCTTTGATGCCTGCCATAAGACTTGTGGAAATACCTTTTTTTCAGTGTGTCAGGAAACACAATGTTATATCTTGATGGGCCTGTTGACTTACTTAATAGAGCTATCTTTTAAAAGGTTACAATTTTGTCCCTCAGGATGCTACATAACATACAGCCTGTTTCTCGAGTTATTATATAACAATTAGCCAGGTGTGAAAAATCTGGTTTGTATATAGTTATTTGTATGCTAGAAAAAGAAACCAAGCTCTTGTAGCAAGTTCCTCTAAATCCTTTGCTAAGAAAAGTGATATTCTTCTGTCGTTTTCACTTAATGCAAGTTAGCATGTTTTTGTCATGCAATCTTATTGCTTTTGGGTCATGGAAGTCTCACTCCTTGACCACAGTGAAGCCTGTATAATCCTTTCAACCTCTCCCTCCAGCTTCTTGTATTTTACCAGATATTGCCTATAGAATTCCAAACACACATGGAGTCTTGAGGCCCAGGGAATTGTACTGTATGTGTTTGTTGAAAGAGGGGGGGCACGAGGTCTTCAGCATGCTGAATGCTTCATCCACTATGAAGTTCCACACAACCGTAGTTTCCTGTAATTTGAGTTCCAAGGGATCCCACCTGAACATGAGAAAGAATTTCCTAACAGTGAGAGCTGTTCAGCAGTGGATTATGGAGGAGGCTCCTTCTTTAGAGGCTGGATGGCCATCAGTTGGGAGTGACTTGAATGCGATTTTCCTGCTTCTTGGTAGTGGGTTGGACTGGATGGCCCATGAGATCTCTTCCAATTCTATGATTCAATGATTCATGGCCTAGTCACCATTAGATGGGCAAATCTACACTATAATAGGTTTGGAAGTACATCTCCACATTTGCTGGGGTTACACAGGACCTTCACATTGGGGAAATGACTAATTTTTTAAGGATACTTCCCTAGGAATGTCTAAAGCTTCCAGCATAACTCCATGGTCAATGTTCTCTGGATGGTGACCAAAGAAGCACACTGAAAGACTCCGAGATTCTCAGATTTTTAAAATAAAAAAATCAAACCTGTAAATAATCAAATCTGCAGAATTCAGACTTGTAAATGCCAAGGGCTGAGTGTACATGTAGAGCACACATTTCCTCATCATAGGGATAATCCCTATTCTTAAAAGGAGAGTCAAGTCTAAGGATAACCAGCAGTGTTGCTGACATACTTACTCTATGCCTCAGTATGCATTCAGGCCAGCTGTGACCAGTTGTACAGTTCTTTCCACCAATTAAAAGTAATCATCAAGACTATATTGACACCCACTCTCCCTCCAAATTTCTGTTAAGGCAAGAGAATTATTTTCGGAACAGGAGCGGTTATACAACAAATGAATTATTTATCTTTTTTGCATCCAGGAAGAGAAAAGCATTTCGTTAGCACCCTGCTTTATTTATCTACTCTATGTTTGTGTGTGTGTGTGCATGCACGCACATGCACGCACACAAAACAGAGACGGAGGATGCGCGGGAGATTTTCTTTGTAGGAACAGCTGAAAATCCCTATTGAAGGAGGGGGTGTACGCTAAGCTGACTGAACCACAGCTGTATGCCTTTCTTTACTCCCCTCCCAATTTATGAGTTTTCTCTCCCCACCCAAGACAGTGACTTTGTTACATAACACAGCCCAAGTACCCTTCTGGCTATCAGTGATACACAAGATTATGTGACAAGGGCTTCATTCGCCAAAGCTTATCAACATACAGGCAATGCTAATCCAAGACATGCCCCTCCTCTTTCTACAGTGCTCTGCACTCAGTTTCTCCACATCCTTCTGAAACTAACAAACCTAGCTGTCTTTTTTATATTTCAAATCCCCTTAATTGATGCCTTTCCTTGTCTCTTGTGTGTTTCCTTTCCAGATTTCAGCGACAGATGGATCTTTCTCTTTCTCCCTTCTTTTCTCTCCCTCCCTCTTTCTGTCTCCCATTCTTCCCTCCCCACTTTCAGCTCTGTTCCCTATATATCTATATTTTTTCTTTTCAACATGCTTGATTTGAAGTTCTGAAGCCTTGCTTGGTGGAGTCCAGTGAGACGGAGGAGGAAGCAGCAGCACCCAACGGAGCACTCGCAAGATACGAAGGCACCTCTTCCTTGTTCTTCCAGTTGCATCATGGTGTGGTTGAGTAGAGGATGTGGAAGATTCACACAAAGACAATTTGTCGTTGAATTTTTTGGTTTTGTTGGGCTTTGAGAAGAAGCACAGATTATATATATATCCATTTATATCTCTCTGCAAGTACAATTTTAATCCAGCCTGGTTGATCACACAGGAGCTAGACATTTTTGTCTCCATCTCTGTGTGGAAAAAAAGACACTGTAACAATGGTGGTATCACACAGGACTGGGGTGCACAGACCCTTCAGTTGCTAAGTGCCAAGTGTGTCTAAAGATTCAACGCTGCTCTCCTCTCTTTAGCTGTGGTGTTTTGTTTTGGTTTTGCCTCTTTTGGCCTAGAGGGGTAGCACAGCCCATCATGCTTCGTCTGGGATTCTGGGTGGCTACCCTGCTCTGTTTATTTGCTCCTGGCTTGGTCCATAGTGACTGCTGGCTTATTGAAGGAGATAAAGGTTATGTGTGGCTTGCGATTTGCAGCCAGAACCAACCTCCATATGAGACCATTCCCCAGCACATCAATAGCACTGTGCATGACTTGCGACTGAATGAGAACAAACTCAAAGTGGTCCTTTATTCCTCTCTAAACCGCTTTGGGAACTTAACAGACCTCAACCTAACCAAAAACGAAATCTCCTACATTGAGGATGGGGCCTTCATGGGACAATCTAACCTGCAGGTGTTGCAACTGGGCTACAACAAGCTCACTAACCTGACTGAGGGCATGCTGCGTGGCATGGGCCGCCTCCAGTTTCTCTTTGTGCAGCACAACCTGATTGAGGTGGTCACTCCCAATGCCTTTGTGGAATGTCCCAGCCTGATAAGCATTGACCTGTCCTCCAATCGCCTCAGTCGGCTGGAGGGAAGCACTTTCACCAGCCTGAACAACCTCATGGTATGTGAACTAGCTGGGAATCCATTCAACTGTGACTGCAACCTTTATGGCTTTCTCATGTGGTTGGTGGCCTTCAACAATGTCACAAAAAACTATGACCGCCTGCAGTGTGAGACTCCCAGGGAGTTTGCCGGATATCCACTTCTCATGCCTCGGCCACATCATAGCCGTAATGCCATCACCATCTTCAAGTCAATGTGTGGTGATGGCACCTTTCCACCCATCTCTAGGATCAAACCCACTCAATTCATAACAGATTCTCAGAGAGACCCAGATGACAATGCTGAAAACTCAGGCCTAAGCCCAGGGGATTTTCTCTCAGTCGAACCTCCAGCATCTTCCACCACTGATTCCTCAGTCAACCCCAGCATCAAGCTGCAGCATGTGACTATCACCTCAGCTACCTTGATGGTCACAATCCCTTCTCCCTTCAGCAAGATGTATGTGCTTGTTCAGTACAACAACAGTTACATATCTGATGTAATGACGCTAAAGAAAAAGAAAGAAGTTGTCACCCTCACGCATCTAAAGGCTCATACAGATTATACTTTTTGTGTGGCTTCCATACGCAATTCTAAACGCTTCAACCACACCTGCCTCTCATTTGCTACTCGCAGTAAAGGGAGAGAGGAGCCAGTGCCCAACACCTCCACCACAACCCATTACATCATGACCATCTTAGGATGCCTTTTTGGAATGGTTATTATTCTTGGCATTGTTTATTATTGTCTGCGGAAACGTAGAATACAAGAAGAGAAGCAAAAATCCCTTAATGTCAAGAAAACCATACTAGAGATGCGTTATGGCTCTGACATTGACACCAGTTCAATGGTACATCCATCACAGAAATTAGGAGAGCCACCTGTTATCCCGGTATCACGGATGTCTTCACTTCCCTCCATGATTGGTGAGAAGATGCCTTCATCCAAATCTATGGATACTGGGATGGAAACTCCTAAGGTTACCACCAAGGGCAATTACATTGAAGTTCGGACAGGTGGTGGGGATGGGCTAGACAGGTCACAGAGGGATGATGACCTGCATGAACTGGACAATGGGCAAGGTTCAGCAGCTGAGATCTCAACAATTGCCAAGGAAGTAGACAAAGTGAACCAGATAATCAACAACTGCATTGATGCCCTCAAGTTGGACACCGCCTCTTTCTTGGGGGGAGGGGGAGGTGTTGACTCTGACATGGGTTTTGAATGCCAGTCTATACCAGCTGGTTCCTCTGGTGGGTTAGAGCGGCCAAGTTTTCTCTCACCACCCTACAAGGAGAGTTCCCACCACCCCCTGCAGCGCCAACTCAGTGCGGATGCCGCAGTGACCAGGAAAACCTGCAGTGTCTCCTCCAGTGGCTCTATCAAGAGTGCCAAGGTCTTCAGTCTTGATGTACCTGATCACCCACCATTAAGCAAGGCAGATTCCAAGTACATTGAGAAAGGAAGCCCACTCAATAGCCCCTTGGATCGTCTTCCCCTTGTGTCCCCAGGTGCCATTCACCACCTGGAGGTGAAACCTTCCTATCACTGCAGTGAACACCGGCATTCCTTCCCAGCTCTCTACTATGAGGAGAGTGGTGACACCTTAAGCCAACGGGTGTCCTTCTTGAAACCACTCTCCCGTTCCAAGCGGGACTCAACATATTCTCAGCTCTCACCCAGACATTACTTCTCGGGCTATTCCTCTAGTCCAGAGTACTCCTCAGAGAGCACCCATAAGATCTGGGAGCGTTTCCGGCCTTACAAGAAGCATCACCGGGAGGAAGTTTACATGGCAGCTGGCCATGCCCTGCGGAAGAAAGTCCAGTTTGCCAAGGATGAAGATCTCCATGATATCTTGGATTACTGGAAAGGTGTCTCTGCTCAACAGAAGTTGTGATTCTCTCACTGAAAAGAAAGAAAACCCACACACACTTACACCAAGTTATCCACCTGACTGTGAAACCAACCAACCTGGCAAAAGAAACTGAAAACCATCCAAGTTTACAAAACAAACAAAAAGAGCAGGAAAAACCACAAGTAAAATGAATTGTCTCCACTGCATTATGGGGACCATTGTTACTCTTTCAAAGGAGATATTTGCTTTTATATTGTGGTGAAGAGAGAGGGAATGGCTGTAAGAGGGGCTCCTGGGCAGAGGTGAGAGGAGAAGGATGTTAAACCAGGCATAGATATAAGATACTAACCATCACTTTTCTTTTATTTTCTTGTTCTTTTCTTCCAAGAAGGGAAGTGTTTTTTTCTCATATCCTGGTGTGAGAGGAAATGATACTGTCTCCATATCCTTCTCTTTCCTTCCCATGTCTTAAAGTATGAAAGAGAGCATAGCAGCTGCCTTTCAAAGTGGACCACATCTAGTCAAAGTAGTATTTACATGGCCCAACCTTGTAGCCAGGAGCCAATTGTCCAGGAGCCACATTTATTGTTAGTACTCCGCTGACTCTTGCTAAATCCATGGGAGATACAATGATAAGCTAC
This sequence comes from Anolis apletophallus, assembly GCA_030556195.1. Classification (NCBI taxonomy): domain Eukaryota; kingdom Metazoa; phylum Chordata; class Lepidosauria; order Squamata; family Anolidae; genus Anolis; species Anolis apletophallus. The sequence continues at coordinate 101,930,944 of JARBWK010000009.1, forward strand.
TGCTGGTGTGGGTAATTTGAAACATTATCTTGGCCCATAGAAAAGTGGGTGAGGTCCAGCCTTTGCCATGCATGGGGTCAATTCATGGAAATTAGTTTGACTGCAGTGAGTCATGGCCCACTGATTTCATGGAACTGAGCTGCTGACTCTCACACATGAAATAGTGACATACAGAGGACCCCAAAAGTCAATACAAAGATATAGTGTCACACAGATAAATGTCGTCTCCATACTTAGGGTCCTCTTGGCTACTCTCAGGCTTCCACATGCTCCATATCTTGCTGATATATGTGCAAGCAAAAACAAGAACAAAAAGTGTATGCATATGGTTTGGGTGAGTGTAGGATTGCTTCCTCATTAGCCCTCAACCACGATTGATGTGGGCAACTAGCTGCAGATTGCACTGGCTTTTTTGCCATGAAATGATCTGGGAGAAGCAATGATCTTATGAGAGGGTTGTCCATCATTTCTGTATCTCCCATACATATATTTGTTAGGGAGAAGGAAGAGACAGTACACTAGCTTTCAAGGGGTTCTCCAAACCTAAGTAAAACATTCAGTTGTCTTCCAAGAAGAGAGGGACCTGGGTGCTATCTTACAGAGGGAAAGAGGAACCACCACAGGAGTGAAAGATGAGTAGAACAGTACCTACAATCCCTCTATGTTCTCAAGGAGCCTCAACAGCAGCACCATGGTTTAGACAACAGCACACAGCTGCCTTCCAGGATAGATTGCACATCCTTGTGGAGCAGAATCTCATGGCAGGATAGCAGGCAAGCCATGACTCCTTATTTTAAAAGACTGGAGAGAGAGATTTTGAGGCATTCAGAATCCCAACTACACTTACATCTCACTGCCAAAAATAGACCAAAGTAGGGATAAAGGGAATGGGAAGGAGAAAGGGAGAAATTAAATGTTATGGGAAGGTAGGGATGGGGGAATAGACAATTTAGGAAAAAAGTCTTATGATATAAAATGGTGGGATGGTCTTGGAGATGAGCAACATATTTTTCAAAAAGGCCTTCAGCATGAGTATTGAGTTGGGCAGTTCTTTGATAGTGAACTGCTACAAAAGCTAGCTTATGAAGTATCAAAACTGAAGTAACGGTGGGCTGAAATCCTCTGATGCCATTGACAGGGCAATCAGGTTCACCTGTTGACCAGCTACCTTGCTGTTGTTTCCTGGTCTCCATGCCATCCTTTAATTGCATCTTCTGCTATCCCAGTCCTGTCTTCCATACACTCTTGGGAAAGGGATGCCACTCTTCAATGCTAAAGGAGCATTATTGAAATACAATGAGAAAAGGAGAAAAGAAAGCAGAGGGTTGCTGGGATATATGGAATTACTCAGCACTAATGTATAGCTTGGAAAAATTATGCTACTGCAAGACAACTCTCAGAAAGCTACATCCAGCTTGTACAGTGACTGTGACGTCTAGGAAGTTCCAGAAACGGTTGTTCCACGCAGCCACATTTTGAAACTTTACTCTGATCTGGTCTCCAGAGGCCATCGGGGTAGAGATGATTTAATCAAGGAACCAATATAGATAAATAATAAAAATTGAAAAATCTGGGTGAGCTCTTAGCATACTGCTACACCATTGGTTATTTGCTCACTCATATAACAGAGCCAGTCTGTGATGGCTCTGCTTTCTAGAGAAAATGTTAGGGAGCAGAATTAGTTTTCTGGAATGTAATGAAAGCAGTGGGGCTTAAGAGGGCAGAGCTAACATGTTCTATTGATTTCAGTGGAATCTAACCATGAGTAACTTGACCTAAATGCAGCCTAAATTCCTGTGCCAATAAAAAAGGCAATCCTCCTGCTTTCCCTCCTACCTTTTCTGCTATTTGGCACATTTTATCATACCAACAGATCTCTTCCTTTAGCTCACAGCCATGTTACTTCTTATTCCTGCCTCTCAGCAAAGATCCATGAACACACCAATAAAGCACAAGCTTTATTGCAACCACGGAATGCACTAGTGATTTATTTTCAAGATTTAACTTTGCCAAGCAAGGGGAAACATCTACTTCCCATTGTTATTTGTAAACCTTGGCAGTATTGTCCTGAGAGCAGAGATGGAGTAGGTGAGCTCCTAGTTCTAAGATTCCAAACTAGATACCATTTCCATTGCAAGGCAAGGAACTTTCCTCTTCTCACAGGAGGCAACAAATATCTGCATTGAAGGCAAGCCTTGTTGATCTGTCTGCACCTTAATGTACCCTCCCCATTCTATTTGTTGCCCTGCAAGGAGGAACAGCAACAACAAAGAATAACAATGTTAAACTGAACTTTTCAAAATGGGATGTAGCATATCCAAATTCTTTGCTGTAGTGCTAGGCAGCTGGGATCCATGGTCTTGTAGGGAATGCCTGTGAAAAGACAAAAGCTTACAGTTCAGTGTTTGCTGAGGGATTAGGCAACCTAGTACCCTTTAGTTGTTTTTGACTACAGGTCCCATAATCTCTGACCATGCTGGTTGACATTGAGGAAGCAGGTCATCCAAAACATGGGGAACATGAGGAGTTGCCTACTCCTGGCTTGCTGCATTTCATCTCACACCGACTTCTTTGCTTCCCACAGCACCCCAGACAAAAAAGATATTTCTCTTCCTTGAAAAAGATGTGAACAGCAAGAGTAGCTTTGGGGCTGCTTGTGAGTGAAAACCTGTAGTTGAGGTTTTACATCTCAGGGATTTTGTCACCATGGGAAACAAGTAGAGAAGGAGATTCCACAGAGATATAACATGGAAATATTAGGGAAATGTTTTCTGTGGGGACCCAATGGAAAACTTTTGTGTGTTAGTGTAGGAAACACAGATTGAAAATGTTACTTGCTGTGACCTATAACTCATGATTGCTGGGAGATGAGTGGATACTCGGAGTTGTAGAATGAAATAAATGTTTCCAAGCTCTAGTAGGGAGGGATGCCAAAGATAAAAGCTCTGGCAATCTTCTCCATGAGTGGGACACACCAAAAGGGTAGTTTCCTAGCCAGACTTCCAGGAGTATAGTTTTTTGAGATCTAACAAGGAACCCTCATGAGTGTTCATGAGTATTCCTTTGGAGGAAATAGTGACTGCATTTTCAGGTTGGGGCGCATATTCACTGTGAAAATCTTGCCCATTGAGAAATGTTTTAAATATATCTACCCTTGGAAAGATGCTGAAACTAATGTTCCATTGGAGTTACAAATGAAATCCCAGATGTCTTGCTCTGTTGTCCTTTGCATGCCAGCATGTTTCCCCCTGCAGTGATCCTAGAAAATTATAACAGCAGATCCCCATGAAGGATTCAGAAGGCATCTTTGGAAACATGTCCTTAAGGAAAGATGGGAGTTTGTTAACAAGAGGAGGCTTTTAGTATTCTTTGGATGTGGAATACTTGGCTTTCTAAATTATGGAGGAATTGTGTACCAAGAGTTTCTAACAATTATAAAAGGGCATGGCTGCTGAGATGTAGGATTGCTTGGATCCAGTTTGGACAGGGAGCTGGGCTTTTAATGTTGATGCAGATGCAATTTTTCCTATAATATTATTGCAGTGGTAGGAAAGAATCTCCCCAGAAACAACAACTTTATGTAACTTTTCAAAAATACATGCTGATGCCATCCCCATATAGATTTTCACAATCCTAGGGAAATGAGATAACTTGCCTTTTGACTCGGAATCAGGGTAAAGAGGAATGAGGTTGGAATGAAGGTGTAAGCAAGAATTGCTTCTCATCTCTACTGCTTCACTCCAGCCTCCCCTTGTCATCCCATAATTTCTGCTATGAAACAGGATGGGCCACGGGTGATTGTGAATTGCTTTTGACTTTGACTCCTTCCCTTCCACCTCTCTCCACAGTACAGAGAGGAGGGATTCAGAACACAAGTGGGGAGGGAGGAGTGATTGACTAAGTGGGGCTGCCATGTAGCAAGCCAAACATCATCTAGATGTGAAGGAAAGGCTGCAAGTGACCTGGACCCTTCTTATGTCCTGCAATGCAAGCCTTAGGCAGTGAAGAGAATATTGCATAATGTGGGGCAGTTCCAACAGGGGAGGAATGGCAAGGTGAGATAATAGTGAAAGAATTGCTCCAAACTCCCTTGGCCCCTTCCTTGCAGCTAGTTTGGGACTTCAACTGTGAAGTACACACACTACCAGTCTGAGAAAAAAGAGAAGATCTAAGCGTTATATTTGCATGATGATTTTACTGTATTTTTCTGAGCAAAAACATCTTTTGTGTATGTGCTGGTTTGTCAGGACTAAATCTAACCATGCTCTTTTGCTTTTTCCTTCCACTTTGCCCCACCCCACAAATTCCTCCATACTCCCTTACCACCATTGTGAGTTGAAATCTTTGGGAGAGAGCGAACTCCAAAGAGAACCCAAACCTAGTGCCACCAGCAAAATAGAAACCCCCTTTCTTATCCAGTCCACACTGCCCTTATCTCTTTACAAACATCTGGGTGCTGGTTTTGGCTTGGGTAACTTTTTGAGGCCTAAGTGATGGCTCCGATCTTTTAATCTATAGTCATTCTGTAATAGTTATCCACCCCCATGAACCCTGATTCTGTAGAAAAACTTGTGAAGCAATGGCTGTCAGGCAAGAGGACTCATAGTTCTTGGTCAAAAACATCTGCTAGCCCATCATGCCAAGTAGAACTGTTGTTCAGGGATATAATAAAAAGTTTTATTTTTAGAGGCATGACCTGAAGGCCTCATCCAAAGTGAAATGGTTTTAATGGGAGCAAAAAACACCCCTCTATTGTTGTGGACTCAGTGGATTGTGTTTTCCTGAAAGCCTGCAGGTAATTTGGTAATCTAAGCAACAATTATTGACAAAGTGATCTTGACAGTGATCTGTCTTTTCTAAAATGACCATTCCCAAATTTAATCTGTCCTCTTTCATACTCCTGTAGTTCTTACCACGGAGACCAGAACATCTTTGGGGAAAAATTCCTTGGGGCAAATGAATGAAGAAATCTGATACTTATGTTGGAGAAGTTCTTGTTTCTTTTCCTTGCTGCACTTGAACCTAGTAATTATTGGACATCAGAGATATCATGCTTTGAAAAGGGAAAGAAATGCTGGAGTTGATTTCCTGTTCTGTACTGATGAATCTTCTAGTTATATCACTGCAAGAGAAGAGCCTGTGCTTGGTCGTTTACTTACCTCTTTTGAGTGCAGTGCTGTGGAAGTATGGATGCCGGTCCCCAATGGAATGGATTCTAGTTACAACCCATCCTTGTGTGAGTTGTCCTAAAGAAGAATAAGACCAGGATATGAAACATCTCCTGGAACTGAGTGGCAGATGGCTAAGGAGGGTCAAGAAAACATGGACAGAGTGAGCTATCACATTGAACCTATGACCTGTGAAAAAAAGACTGTGCTGATTCCAGTGCATGATTGCCACAGGCACAGCCACAGCAAATACTGCAGTGCTGTTCTTGCCTCATTCTCTGCTATCTTCCATCCTATGCCAGATAATTCCTCCTGAGGTGGGCGTGAAATATTCATGAACGACAAATGAAAATTTATGTCAAGGAATCTTGGCTGCGGCGGTGTCGATGTGTTTGCAATGCTAATCAGGCTGGCTTCTTGCTAGAGGCACTCAGAGCCAGTGATGTGGGGTGGGAAATAGGTAATACAGTCAGGGCCCCCACAAAAGCAAAGGAGGCAGAATATGGTGGGAGAGAAAGAGAAGAGGGAAGGCAGAAGAAGCAGGTGACCAGAAAAGAAGAAAAGAGGTATACAAATGCAGAGAAGCAGTTTGTGGAATAGACTACAGAAAACAGAATGAATGAGCAAGAAAAAAAAATGTATAGCTGTCACAAATTTTCTCAGTCCAGTTTAGAGTTAATCCTCTCCTAAACCAGCATAAGGGCTTCTTTGCTCTTTCTCACAACTTGCAGCTCTACATTGCCTCTGATAGTTAACCAACACAATGGTGATAGAGATGAAAACAAGTGGATAGGATGGAAATTATGAACCAGCAGCATAAAGTTAAAGCTGTGTCATGATTACTAGCCACTAGCCAGTATTAAACATATATTGGGAAGCAAGAGCCCGTCTGTTCTAGACAGAGAATGGTAAGGAGCTGACTTTAATTATTTGAATAATCCTCATCTGCCCCAAGGATTGTGCCGGTAGTTTATATCTTTCCACCAGTCAAACCACTTTCTCCCCATTCTTCACCTGTCAGGCCAAATACTAATGTGGGATTAAGTTCAGATAGCTTTGCAGTAGCCAACATACACACAGTCCTACCTAAAGCTGGTCTAATGGGGAAAGTCAAATTTCAAGAAATATCAATTGAACCTAGATCCTGAGGAACTGGGATGAGTTCCTACTGACATTTTAGGGGGTGTCAGGAAAATGCAGTGGAAATTTGGGGGATACAATAGAGACATGGAGACCATGGAAATTAGAATAATTAGATTTCATAAATCTATAAAGTCATCTGCTGCTTTAAACCCTCCCAATTTCTATTTGCCATACAGAAGGGAGCATATTGGAACACAAATGTCACTCCAGATGTTGTTAGACAGCTCATTATCCTTCATCATTGGATACATTGGGTAGGACAATAATTCTGTTTGTGGATCAGTTGGAGGGAGACACTTCCTTCTGAAATAGTGGAGAAAATCCCCTTCAGGTTATGAGTCCAGTCATATCCCAAGACACATCCATTCCCTAGCCCTGTTTTGAGGGAACATTTTATATCATATCAACCCCGTGAATTCTTTCTCCTGCTAAAATCTCAAAAATTGGAAATCTGCATTTAATAAATGCTTGACAGGAAAACTGATAATATTATGAGGTGCGGTGATGGTGGAAGAGTGTGAGGAGAAACATAGAATTAGGGAATTAATAAGACAGTTTGGAAAGACAGAGGATGGTCAATGAAAACATTAAGTTATTGTGCAAGTTATTTTGGAGGCCAAGATCCAATTCTATATAGTTCCCTTAAGCATAATCTCATATGTTGGAATCAAGCAATTAAAATATGATACAGTACAGGGCACAGAATGCAATATACTAATGCCTAGATGAATATTTCCTCAGCTGATCATGAGAATACCCAGCACCACCAAAACTTCTTGAGAAGAAAGCAGCCACAGAAGGAAGCCAAGAACTGAAATATCTGCTCCACTTTCTTTGTTCTTAAATGCAAAGGAACAATGAACAGAATGTGCAGGTAGTCCACTTTTATGTGGCAGCCACCACAACATCACACAACAGCCATGACAGCTGCACTCAGATGAAAGTGCAACTCTTCTAGGATCAGGGACAACAGCCTCCGTAGAGTCATGGTGTACAAACTACAACACTGGGAAATTGTTCCTTAATGGATCTCACTGTGAAATGTTTTGTACTGAGCTCTTTTTTTTCCTTGGGTGGGTGGGGGATTTTTTGCGGGCTTCGAGGAAACTTTCATCCCATGCTGCCAAGCTCCTTAACCTTCAAATATTTGCTTTTATGGTACTATGTGGAGTTTTGCTCTATGGAACAGATTGCAGTCACCTTGCAGTCTTTTGTGGACATTCCTTTCTGTTGCAAACTGGAAGAAAGGACCACATTCATCTATCCTTCACCCACCTTTTCCCACCTTGATCTGCTGTATCTCATTCAGGAGGAAGATTTAATTCCATATACTTCAGGGCAGCAAACCTACCTGAAAGTGGACTGCAAATGGAAATTTCTTCCTAAACTTACATACCCACAAATACATACATACATCTCCATCTTCCGGATGGATGCATTTTCTTAGGCCCTTACCTCTCCCACCATTTCCTTCCTCCATTCTTGGCCTTTGTGTCAATTATGAGGCCTTGCTTTCAGGTGACTCCTACACTCCTAATATCAAATGGCAACAAGAGGAGAAGGAGCCAGTAGTAAGAAGGGTGGAATCCCAGCAGAGTCCTGCCACCCACAAGCACAGAATTGGGGTACAAGAGTCGGGGGTAGTGCCCCTTCCTCTCTAGGTCTCCTCAAGTCCCACTTCTGCTCCCTTTGAATGTAATACACAATTGGAGGCAGCTGCCGGTTTGGGTCCTCACCAGCCGCTTGGGTTCCCTCCTCCTGTAATGATCCTGTGAACTTTGGTTGTGTATGGAGATTTATTTTTGAAGTTTGGTTTTATTTTAGGTTTGGTTTTGAATTGATCTTTCTTTAGTCCCCTGCCCCCCTTCCATATTTTAAACTGAATGGCACGAAATTGTTTTCCTTGAATCGGAGATTCCTGTATGGAGAAAATCAATTTCTATATTTGCAATAAATTTCTTATTAAAAAAGAGAGAAACCATTCAGCATGTCTCTGATCTTGGCTAACTGTTACCTTCACTATCAGGGCTAGTATGACTTTCAGGAACAATTTCTGGGGGAGACAAGGAGGAAGGTGTTACTGTAACCTACCTATAGACGTCTGATTGACCGTTGGAATAATGGAATGATGAACTAGGCCTTGGTCAAATCCAGTTGGGCACTCCCTGCATTTATAGGCTTTTTCTTTGTTCTTATTATTGCTCCCCACTCCAAAAAAAGCAGAGACTTATATTTGTGTGTTTTCCCAGTAGCTAGGAGAATTTAGCCAAACTTGGATTCTATGCACAGCTACAGGTGCAGGAAAGGCTGTGGTTTTTTTTGTATTATGTCAGAGACAACAACATGCTTTGGTCAACCCTGCCAGTTTTATGGGGGGGTTGTGTCAGGAGCAACTTGAGAAACTGCAAGTTGCTTCTGGTGTGAGAGAATTGGCCATCTGTAAGGACGTTGGCCAGAGGACACCCGAATGTTTTGATGTTTTACCATCCTTGTGGGAGGCTTTTCTCATGCCCCCATGTGAGAAGCTGGAGCTGATAGAGGGAGCTCATCCGTGCTCTCCCCAGATTCGAGCCTGCGACCTGTTGGTCTTCAGTCCTACGCCAATGAGGGCTCCGAATGGCAGACTTACATTCAATCTCTTCTTTGTGATTCCTCTTGGCCAGCTCACCATATTTCCATAGAGTGTAGTTGGCAAGGTCTCAAACATTGAGAAAGTGTTTGGGATGGTGATGTGGGCTAGAGATGTGGAAAAATCAACCCCAATAGCCTTGAAGAAAAATAGCATATTCACACCTCTCAGATTTATTGTGAGAAAATAAACACCTCATATCAAGCATTTACACATTTACAAAGTTTACATAGTGTTTCCAAATAAAAGTGTATACAAAACATTGAGCCTATTTTAAAAAGGAATTGGAAAAGTTAACAAATGAAGAATGTGATGCACATTAATGTGCAAATTAGGTAAAATGCATAAAAATTGAGGTCATTTCAGTGCAGCAAGAAAACACCAGGTCTGTCAGCTTGAAATAAAACAAGGATGGGAAGAAAATGCAGGTGGCAATCGGATAAAGTCTTCAATATTGAGACCCTGGTTTGGAGAGCTTTCAATTGAATCAAGTAGATTTGCAAAACAGACCAAGCTTCTGCTGAGGGTATAGGTTGCCCTTATTTTAGAAATGTTGGATTTCCTGGGTCTGAAGGCTCTTCTGTTTCCAGGCAGGAATGGCAGAATTTCAAAACAATGACAGAAGATCTTTTATGGACAAACTTCTCTGCTTAAATCACATTTTTATAATTTAAGGTCAGATGATTAACAGGCCTCCAGTGATCTTTGGGGGGGGGGGGCATATCCTCATAGTGGCATAGTGTCTATCCTATGTCAACCTGATACCTGAATAAGCACAGCCTATAATGCCAGAACTTTTCTCCATGACTGATAATTTGTTTCTTCTTAAGGAAGATACATTTCCTCTTATTTGGAAATAAGTGGCCACTGTATGGGCTAACCAGTCATGGGCTCAAAATTTGTTCCATTTGTCTGATTTGTGTTTCCCGTTTGTTCCATCGATTCAGATGGCTCAAAATGGAAAGGACCCTCCTAGAACAAAAATGCAATTGATACAAAAGGCAGGTGGGAGCGGGTACCAGGTCCAAGTCTGCTTTTCAAATCAATTGCCTGGGGGGCCTGGCAGGGCCTGCAGCTGAGTCCCGAGTAAGGAGCGCTCCTTACTTGGCATTCAGCTGCAGGCCCTGCCAGGCCTGGGTGTGTAGGCCCAAAACCTGCACTCATAGGCCCAAAATGCACAGGCCTGGCAGGGCCCCCAGCTTTGTAAGGTGCACTTCTTACTCGCCTGCAGGCATCCCAGCACTTTGGCCTACATGCATGGGCCTCACAGGGCTTGCAGCCGAGCACTGAGAAAGGAGTGCGCCTTACTTGAAGCTCGACTGCAGGCCCTGCCAGGCCTGGATGCATAAGCTGGGCAGCTTGCACCCATAGGCCCAAAGCACCCGGGCCTACAGGTACAGGTTTTGGGCCTATGCACCCGGGCCTCGCAGGGCATGCATCCAAGCACCAAGTAAGGAGCACTCCTTACTTGGCACTCAGCTGCAGATCCTGTGAGGCCTGCATTTGTAGGACTGTGCACTTCACTTTGGGCTTATGGATGAAGCCCCCACCCAAATAATGGGTGGAAATAAAACAGATCTTTCCACCTGAAAACAAAAAAAAAATCTGACCTCCCGATTTCCAGATCATGAAACAGATCAAGGTAAGTCCCAAATGCACATGACTAATGTATATGCTGTCATCTTAAAACTGAGTGTGCACCTGAATCACATAGTAGTTTGAGACTATTTTAACCATCATAGCATCATCGTGGAATTCCTGGGATCTGTAGTTGTATATGACACCACTGTAGTAGTGTACTTCAAGGAGTGGATTTAACTCCTTAGCAAAGTACAATTATAATGACCAAAATACTGATCTCAAAATTGCATAGGATGACAAAGCCATGATAGTTAAAATATTATCCAACTGCTCTAATTTTTATACTATGAATACATTGCAAGACAAGGGTGACTACTGAGTTGACAACGCTAGGTACGTAGATTGACTGCCTGAGAGGTATTGTCTGGTTCTGCTCTAGCATCTTCAGCAATTATTTCTCAGTCTACTGAAGACCTGCAGAAATGTACAGTTAGTCCATTTTCCCATTAGCTAGCCAGCATTGTACAATCAGTGCTAAGCATTTCCTTTGACAGGAGGTCAAAGATGTGATGGCATACAGTGAGAAAAAAGGCCATCGGTATACGTTTTGCTGCATCAGTGGAGCAAACAGAATTCTACTCGCTATGGAGATGATTTTCTGACCCAGAAAAGTCTACTACACCTTTAGCAACTGCAAGGTAAGGATAAACATGGCAGCTGCAGCATTAACAAGATAAACTGTATGGAAAGTATACTTTTAGAATCCCAAGGTTGTAAACATAATGGAGAACACACAGGAAAAAGAAGAATGGAACAGTTTCTAATAGTTAACTCACTCGCCTTATTAACCAACTAGGTTGGCTCCTGTTTTGACAGGTCTCTTGACAACACATTTCAGGTAAGAACATGGAAATGTTATTTTTGGGCTACAGCTCCCAGAATCCCCTGCCAACATGGGGGCAAGGATTGTTTTGGGAGCAGTATTCCCACAAACCCAGCCTTTGGCTGTTTCCCCACAGTTTCAGTTGATCCTGGAGATTTACTTGGCAGTGTCAAAGTGCGACAGCACTGTGAAAAAATATTTTAATTTCCAGTGTTCCCCAGGTGCAATTGCTCTGCCACATTGTCATGCACTCCAACATTTCAAATATCAAAACCAATGTGTTTTTAGCCAAGCTGGTAGAACAGACCAAAAAAGCACGAGGCTAAATAACAAATATATATGTATATAATTCAGTTATTAGTACATACGTGCACCTAGGAAGTAGACCAAATAGGGTAGGTAAATCCCGGGCACTCAGGAACAGGGGTATTCCCCAAGGACCAACAATACAGGCAATATGCTTATGTGAGTCCCAAAGTTCAAATCTGTGAGTCCCAAAGTTCAAAGTCCATAGGCACCATAACCATAACCATAACCATAAAGTTCCAGTAGTGCTGCAAAGTCGATACAATATAAACAATACAACAATGAGGTGAGACAGTCCTGGCAGGGCATTGTGTTTACACCAATCCATAGATGGGAGAGTAGGAAAGATTGTTCAAAGGATCGGGTAGATGGAAGGTATTAAGGGAAAAATTCCAGGACGCGGGAGACTGAAAATAGGCGTCTCCTATGAAGAGATGTAGATGTAGAATCGCCGACGGCAAGCATTCGCTGTATTTTCGGCCGCTGAGAAACCGTTTCGCTGCTTGGCTTTTTCAAGGCGTTAATGTGGCATAATAGCGTCCCATATTTACTAAAAATATATAAGTATACATCAAAATCAATACATAGTCACACATAGCACATCAAGAGTAAATACAATAGTAATAGGGTATACATACCAAATAGAGAGGTTCGACCGACCTAACCCTGCTTCCAGAGAAGTAGGGTGACCCGTGGGTAATAGTAATCCCAACTTGGGGAATTTTATAATTAAGAAAGAAGGGTGTGTAAATGAACCGGGTCATTGAGGCCACGTGGCCACTCGCAATCCAGGAGGATTATCCACTTTAATTCAGCTTTGTTTAATTGCAAGGAACCATCTGAATGAGGTTTGGGAGTGATTCTCTCAAGAACTCTAACTTTTAAAGAGTCTGCAGTGTGTTGCTTGTTTAAACAATGCGCATAAAAGGCTGAATCAGTACATTTTCTGTTTATTTTCGAACGATGTTCGATAAATCTCAATTTCAATTCCCTTTTCGTTTGTCCTATATAGACCATAGAACACTCACAGGAAATTCCATAAATTAAAAATTTAGAGGAACAGGTCCCGAAGCATCTAATTTGGAACCACCTGTTCTTGGCGAGACTGTATATTTGTTTATTGGTACTGATATTCTTGCATATCGAGCAGTGTAAACAAGGTTGAGAGCCAGGACTGAGGGAAGTATGAGCAGGAGAGGGAGTAAGATTGTTATGTACCAAATAGTTTCTAAGATTATTGGTGCATTTGTAGGCCACCATTGGGCACTCCTGGAGGCCTTCAATGTGGGATATGAGGGGCCAATAGGTATGTATAATGCGGGTTATCTCTTTAGAATGGGGGGTGAGGGTAAGAGGCCATACCAGTCTCGTGTTGGAAGTGGTGTTCTTGGGTTGCAGTAAAGAGTTTCTGTTGGCAGCTTCTGCTCTGTTCCTGGCTGATTGTATAACCTTAAAGGGATAGCCCCTAGCCAGAAAGTCCTTGGTCATTCTGTCCGTGTCTCTGTGGAAGTCATTAGAGGAGGAGGAATTTCTTTTAATTCTAAGGAATTGGGAGTATGGTAAATTATTCTTTAATGTATGAGGGTGAAAGCTCTTATAGTGTAAATAAGTATTCTTGTTGACCTCCTTATGGTAATTTTTAACTTTAAGGAAAGAGTCTTTAACGAACACGGAGATGTCCAAGGGGGCTATCCCTTTAAGGTTATACTTCCTAGGTGCACGTATGTACTAATCATTGAATTATATACATATATATTTGTTATTTAGCCTCATGCTTTTTTTCTGTTCTACCAGCTATCTGACATAGCCTTTAGCTTTTGTTTACCCGTGTTTAGCCAAGCAACATCAAGAATTTGGTCCAGAAGTCAAAAGCAAATGATCTCCTAGCACTCAAGTTAGGGATGGCTATAGCAGTTTGCTGTTGCCTGAGACTACTGGGAAGGGCAGCATTCCACACACTCCCTCTTCCTTGATGAATTAATTGAGTACAAGCCTGTTTTGCACTTTAAGTTTGATTTGCAGCAACTGAAATTAAGCTGGCGAGAAAGCGGGAGTAGTGGAAGAAACTGGGAGATCGTAAAAGCATTGAAAAAAATGCAATGGCAGAGGATTCATCAGGGTGTTCCCTGCCAAATTGGAGCAAATGTAGGGATGATGTAAAAAATGGGAATAGTATTATGATAAGTTCCCAGTAACCTGGTATGAAAGTCATAGAGCAAGTATCCATGCAGGGTGGAGTCTTCTTGTTGCCGAGGAACCCTGCTTAAAAGGTTGAAAGGGCATACTTGGCTAGACTACCCACTGGCTTCATCACTTACTGCTCCTTTTCTTAGTCACAACACTGTCACCGGGTATCACCAGCCCTACTGCTGATGAGGACCACAGAAGTTTGCTAGAACATCTACCTAACATGTGTCCATTAAGGATACAAAAAAGCAATCTGTTTATTTACTTGAGTGCTGAGAAAAAATGAATAGCCAATGTACAGCAGTACTCTTTTAAAAAGGGGGAGGAAACCTTGATCCTGTTACATTTATCCATATGGTTTGGCTCTATTGCTGGACCAATTAATGAAGCAAACCCCCAAAGAAACTCACACATTTCAAGGCTAAAGGATTTCAAGACCAAAGGCACTTGCAAAATTAATTACACCAACAAGAGTTGGTTTGCAAAAATACATAAATATATCCCTTTCTTTTGAAATGTTTTGACTTTTGTAAAAAAAAAATCTTTTAGTTTGTTTTGCTTTCTTTCAGAAATATCTCACATTTTTGTTGGCTCTCTTTGCAGGCTACAGTTGCTAAATTGTGTTTGCAAGAATCACAGAGATGTTCCAATTTGTGGAGAAATAAAAGAGGCCAAAGCATTTCCTTTGAGGCTCCTGCAATTTCAAAATACAGCTTCAACAACTTATTTCATTTTATCCTTTTAAACTATGGGAAATGAAGATGACAGCTGCAGTAAGGTGTGACAATGTTATAAGGGAGAAAGGACCAGTCTTCAAGTCAACAAACTGGAAAATTGTGATTGTTTGGAACCAGTACTTTTTGGACTATATTTCCCAGAAGCTATCCGCTGACATGGCTATGCTGGATGGAGGACGCTGGCAGTTGTAGTTCAGAAAGCAATATTTCTGACAATTTCCATGGCCATTTGTACAACCCCATTGCTTCAGCAGTAAGTAGAGGGAAAGCATTCCACTTGATAGCACACCTGAACTCAGTATTTTGCTTTTGGAGGCACTGCAGCAAATGGTGGGTTTCTGCCTAAAGCAGTGGTGTTTCCATTATTCTGCCTGGACAGACTCAAAGTCACAATGTCCTGTGGATTTTACAGGCTTTCCTTCCCTGTGGTATAGCACTCTAAATACAAAAGGTGGCAACTGGCACACTCTTCTCTTTGCACATTTAAGCACACTTACTAAAAATCTGATTAATCATGCTATGTTCCTATTAAATTCTATTACATTTATACTGCAAACTTTACAATAATTATGGTCCCCATTAAAAGTGTTGACATTCAATAGCTGTCAAGGGGGTTATTAATTCTCTTAAACTCACTGCCCACCCATGAAATCAAGATAATAATTCAGACTGCTGCCTTGTCCATTTCCCTGTCTGTGCTGATGTGCAAACTGCTGCCGCCAATCATTATACTTAAGGACCTTAGTTTCACAGAAGTTTCCAACAGAGAATGATCATTCCTTTCTGGAGTGTTCATGGGGAAATTGCTCCTTTTTAAACCTTTGGAGGGTTCCCATCTCTATTTGAGTCATCTTTTTCTAGGGTTCCAATTCAAAGGGAGAACCTTTATGGAGACTGGAAGTTCTCGGTTTGAGATGCACTGCTGTTCATTCATAGAATCATTGAGTTGGAAGAGACCTCATGCACCACCCAGTCCAACCCCCTGCCAAGAAGCAGGAAAATCATATTCAAAGCACCCCTAACAGATGTCCATCCAGCCTCTGTTTAAAAGCCTTCAATGAAGGAGCCTCCACCACACTCCAGGGCAGAGAGTTCCACTGCTGAACAGCTCTCACAGTCAGGAAGTTCTTCCTCATGTTCAGGTGGAATCTCCTTTCCTATAGTTTGAAGCCATTGTTCCACATCCTAGTCTCCAGAGCAGCAAAAAAAACAAACATGCTCCCTATGACTTCCCCTCACATATTTATACATGGCCATATGCCTCCTCTCAGTCTTCTCTTCTGCAGGCTAAACATGCCCAGCTCTTTAAGTTGCTCCTCATATGGCTTGTTCTTTAGACCCTTGATCATTTTAGTTACCTCCTCTGGACACATTCCAGCTTGTCAACATCTCCCTTCATGTGGTGCCCAGAATTGGACATAGTACTCCAGGTGTGGCCTAACCAAGGCAGAATAGAGGGGTAGCATGATTTCCATGGATGTAGACACTGTACTCCTATTTATGCAGGCCAAAGTCCCATTGCCTTTTTTTGCCGCCACATGACATTGTTCACTCCTGTTTAACTTGTTGTACACAAAAACTCCAAGATCTTTTCCACACGTACTGCTCTCGAGCCATGCGTCGCCCATTCTATATCTTTGCATTTCATTTTTTCTGCCTAAGTGGAGTATCTTGCATTTGTCCCTGTTAAACTTCATTTTGTTAGTTTTGTCCCATCTCTCTAATCTGTCAAGATCGTTTTGAATTCTTCTCCTGTCTTCTGGGGTATAAAGAAAGAGAGAGTAATGATAGAGAATCTAGGTCTAACTGGATCCCCTCCTGTGAATTGTATTTTTCAGAAATTACTGACTAAGGATCTTATTCACCTGTACTCCCATTTGTGTTATAGCAACAGTAATGTTGTCTGTTTAAATTATTGGCAAACGACCAGGCAGTGGGAGTCCCACCCTTCAAATGTCTTAGCTCTGGTCTAACATCTCACATCTAAGAGGATATGGATATTGCATTTGTTTAAAATCATCAGCCCAAAAGACATGTGATGGACATACACATCCCTAGGATATAAAAAAACATAAACCTAATATCTGCCTATGAAACATGATTATTTGCACAAGTTGCATCATCAAACATTTCAGGAAGCAAAAGCTATATAATATAAGCTTCGCATTTTGAGCTTATCTCCCTAACGATAACAGTTTTCAAAACCTTATGGAACATATAATATTTAAATGACAGGAAACATTTTTGGATAAAAAATTAAATAAAGCATGGAGGAAGAAGCAGTTTAGCTGAGTTATAGTAACCAATTCCAAACCTTTAGCATAGGTATGAACAAGTAATTGTTTCATGGCGCGCATCATCTATTCATATATTTATAAATACATGAATCCTCCCAATTGCATGAGGAACAACATGAATCTCTTCAGAAAAGATTTTGATCCCAAGGTAAGAAGATTTATTGCTTTCACACATCAATACTAACAGGCCATTTCAAAGACTACTACAATGCCTACAAAAGACCTCACACAACTTTTTGAAAATTTAAGGCTGAGGTCACAGTTCACAACTTTCTGTGTTCTCTTACTTTCTGTCCAACTTCCACAACTGTGAACTGTCTTTAAAAACTGTGGCTTTGAGATCACTCTCAGTGTATCTGAGGAAGTGGATCAATATCCACTAAAGCTCATGCTACAATATAAATCAGTTGATCTTAAAGGTGATCCAAGATTTCTCTCTTGCTCTCATTTTTTCTTTCTTGCCCTTAGTGATAAATCAATAGGGTTAGGGCAAAGCTTGGCAGAATTGCTTTTTTGGTCTACCAAAAACTGAAGATTTCTGGGAATAGTAGAAAATAATTTTTCTGAACTCTGGGTTTGCAATTCCAATATCTGGATGATTGACTGTCTTGGGCAACATCAGGGTGGCAAGGAAAAGCAGCTTCATGTAAATTGCAAATATGTCTCTAAGAGATATAATCATTACAATGTTCAAAAAGAAAGAAAAAAAGCACAGGATCAGAGGGCACTTAGTCAATTCATTCATATCTTATGTTTGGCTATCAAATGCAGTTCACATGTCTTTGAAATTCAAATATAAAAATTGTTTTCCCCATCATCGCCCCGTTTGAAGTGTGTTGAGGTATAAAGTCTGTTTAAATGAACACCCAATTTGAAAAATGACCTACCAGACACCTTCCTCAATTATCTAGTTCTCTCCATGACCTGTTTCTATTTGCATAAAAAATCACTATCCCTCTCCCAGCTGTTACAAAAGCAGAAAATCAAAAGTCTATCATGAAAAATGAAACACTTTGTCTGATGAGAGTAATACAGAGCCTGTCCTTTGCAATACTATGTTTCTGGAAGGTCTGTACAATATTAACATACCCTCCCAACTGTTACAAATTTCAAGGCATCACAGAAATGTAGTGGATGTTATTTGAACCATAGACTGTTGCTCTTCTTCATATGCATGCTTGACTCTAGAAACTTCTGTGTGAAATGAAATCTGGGAATCATGGGAGGATGCTGGTAGAAGCTTCTAGTCTGTTCCTCATTTAGATTGCACTACTAGCCATGGGCCCAAAATTTGCCCCATTCATTTCATTCGTGTTTCCATTTAGTTCCATCCTCAAGACTGGACTATGGCAATGCTCTTTACATCGGCTTACCAGGGTCTACCATCCATAGACTTAAACTGATCCAAAATGCAGCTGCTAAACTCTTGGAGGGGGGCCCTGCAAGGTGCCACATCACTCCAATTCTGCAAAAACTTCACTGGCTTCCCATTGAGTATGGAGTCATCTTTAAGCTGCTGGTCCTCACCTTCAAGGCATTACATGGCTCCGTCCCATTATATCTAAAAAAAATAGATTCGCTTTCTATCAACCCCAGAGACCACTTTGATCTGAAGATCAAATGCTGCTTGTAGTTCCCAGTCTCAAGATCATACGATCTACAAAGACCAGGTGCAGGGCCTTTTCTGCTATGGCCCCATCTCTTTGGAACACTCTTCCACTTGAAGTCTGTATGCTCCAAGACTTACTAGCTTTTCAGAGAGCATGCAAGACTTATCTGTTTAGGCAGGCCTTCCCACCTGGCTAATCAGTTTTATATTTTACTGTTTTTACTGTTTTATTATGTCACTCATGTCTAATGTAAGCTGAAATAGAAACAGAAAATAGAAACATCTGCCGTATTGGATGGAATCCTGTGCACATCTACTTAGAAGCAGGCTCCATTTGAATGTATTAGCATTATCTCTGGGTAAAGCTGGGTGATAGGGTTAAACACAGAAGATGTTAGTGGATGTAACCAATGAAATTTATTATTATTATTTCTGGTATTTCTACCCTGTCACTTCTCTACTCCCCAAAGGGGGACTCAGGACAGCTTACATTCGCAATGGTACAAAAATATTAAGAACAATTGCATAGTCATTAAAACCAATATATAGAACATTAGTTAAAACTATAAGATAAAGCACAGTGTCATCTGCTGCAATGCCATTCCAGTCAATGTCCAATAAAGTGCAAATTAAGTCTGCTGCCCAAAGGCCTGGTCCCAGAACCACGATTTAATTTTTTTCTGAAAGCCAGGAGAGATGGAGTCAATCTTATCTAGTTTGGGAGTGTGTTCCATAGGCCGGGGGCCACCGCTGAGAAGACCCTGTCTATCGTCCCCGCCAAATACATTTGCGATGCTGGCGGAAGCGAGAGCAGGGCCTCCCCAGATGATCTTAACAGCCACATCAGTAACAGCCACACAAAGGTGATAGAGCTATCTTTCCACAGACCAGATCAGAACCACAAAGACCAGAGATTCCCTGTTTTATCCTAGACATCACAATATTCTCCATTTATGGTACTGATTAACAATTAAATTGATGGAGGAATACTAGTAATTAATCTGTGCCAGTGGCTTCTAATTGTGTTTTCTCTTTTCTATGGTCCAAATGTCATTGATAGGGGAGGAAAAAGTTCCTCACCCTGACTTTGGCCAGGGGGAGCACATTCCTAAGAGTTTATGCAGAGAGGAAAATACACATAACATATGACAAAGAAGTGACTTCTCTTCTTCACTGTCTGTAAAGTACCATCAACACAAACACCTGGAGGCTTTCATGGGCCAGGAGTATGATGCAGCCGGGTCCACTCTGCCTTGGGGAATGGATCAAGATTATCAGGGCATACATATGTGTGTGTATATAATGAAAATGAAGAAAACTGTATCAAACAACAAAATATGTCTCGCCAGAAAAGATGACATTAAGAATTCATTGCTGCTTCTGTACCCAATTTTCCAGCCCACTGCTCTGTCCTGCTTGTCTCGCTCTAGCTCAGGCTTCTGGCTGACGATGCAAGAGGAAAGAGACAGGGATGTTGCCCAGAATGCCAGGTATGGTCAGCATCTAGCCAATCTCAGAGATACAGATGCCAGTTGAACAGGGTTTCAGGGGTGGAGATGGAGAATGAGGCCTGATCTGTGTGCGTCACTTTGCCATCAGGAACATTATTAGCATCACCACCACCATCATCATTGTTATCTTTACTAGCCACTCACATCTTTCAGACTCTGCACCCTTTTTTCCTTACAGACCCCAATGTTTCCAGCCAAGTTTGGTGAAGAATAAAGGAGAGAGCCCGGTAAGCAAGAAAGAGCTGTCTTCTCTGTTTTCTACATGGGTGCTCATCCCAACCTGCACATGATGAGTGGTACCAATTGACAGAGATCTTCATCAGAATAGTTACTGAGAAATGCGAAGACATGGAACTCTTTTATTACCATCTTGAGCTTGAAATGGAAATGTACCATGCCCAACATCCTTAGCTGCCTTGTAGTGGAATTCTTTGTACAGCAGTCCTCCAGATGTGTTGTTCTAAACACATATGGGAAAACAGGAATAGGGGAGGTGCAGCAAGATAGACATGCCTGAAGGAAAAGGACCTTTGAGTAAAGATGGCTTGAGGAATAAAAACAAGACAACCTACTCTGGAGCAAGAGTTGATCTCTTTGGCAGGTCTGGGAGCAACATGCAGTCCTCCAGATGGTCCTGAATTGAAATTCTCATAATCCCTCACCATTGAATAGGCTGTCTAAGGTTTATGGAATAATTCATATTCCTCATCTCTGTAGTATACAGTGAGCTTTGAATGAAACCTCTTCCTTCCTGTTCTGTGCCAGGCTTTCACTGGACTCCATTTGACATACATTAGTGCTGTAAAATAATCTTGATTGGTAGTAAGTGATGCAGCAGATGGTATACAGCAGGGGAGCATTACCAGTCTTTTCACTGATTAGGGCTAGTGCATACTTGTTGTATTCTTTCAAGTCATTTCCAATTTATGGCAACCTAAGAGAAACCTACCGTGATAAGATTTGTTCAAGGGGGGGGGGCAGTGACTTCCTTTGAGGCTGAGAAAATGCAACTTGCACAAGGTCATCCAGTTGGTTCCTCTGGCTAAACAGAGATTTAAACGCTGGTATCCAGAAGTCTAGTCCACTAAACCACTAGAGCACATTGGCATCATATCCTCCAACATTTCACTTCTATTACCACATCAGAGTATGGTAAAGATGGCAAAAATTATTAATGGTAGGCCTGCAGCAATTTGTTTTTGCCTGCACTTACTAGGGCAGACAAGATTCCATTCCTTCCTCTACTGTTAAATTATTGCTAAATATGCATTCCTATAAAGGGACACTCAATTTAGCAGAGTGTTGTCTACTGTAAAGTAAGACGTCAGGTCACCCTGTAAGCAGGATAGAGCCTCAAAATCTAGGGAAATTATATCATATGCATACCTGACTATCCCCCTCTTTTTCTCCAGAGAGGAGTCACAAGCCAGAGCATCAGGAAGGTTCAAGGGGTCTCTTAAAGAACAGGCACCGAGGGACTGAAAGCTCAGCTGACCCAATTTATCTTGGCTTCCTTTCTTTTATTAGTTTCCTTCACTGTCCATTTGTCCATTGGCCTAGTCTCCCATCTTTGTCTTTAGCATGCAAGCAGCCGCCACTAAGATAATTGGTATTTTTTGTCATCCTCTGTTGAGCGTTCCACTGGCATCGAGCTGCTGGAATGAAGCTGTGATGCTGGTAATTAGGGCTAATTATAGGCTTCTGGGCTGTGTAAACCAAACCGGCTTGGTAGGGATAATTTCCCTCCAATTCAGGACCAAAGAAAGAAAGGAGGGAGGAAAAGAAGCAGCAAATGGGGAACCAACCCTAGAGGCCCAAGGTGATAAGGGAAGAGATTTTTCAGGACACGAAACCCAGAAAAGTTATTTTTGGAGGACTGCATCTCCTAGAATCCCTCAGACAACATTGTGACCATTTAAGGTTGTTGTTGTTGACTTGTGGTGACCCTACCTACTATGGAGAGCTGAGAATGTGTATAATTCACTCAAGATCAGGAGGCTATGGGGAATCAAATCCTGGTCTCCAGTGTTGTAATCCACTGCTCAAACCACCCCAAAAGCAACAGTGAGCAACACACCTTCATCACTCCTGGATCTGAGCAGCTCCCCCCCCCCCATTCCAACTCATTGTTATGGCTTTTGGGGGAGAAGAACAGCAGCTAAAGTCCTATTGTTTTCACCACCTTCTCCCTGTGCATTGAGGATAATTTAAATGGTAAATCTGAGGTCAAAGAACAATCAAATGGACCCTCAACTTCCAAAGTACTCAAAGAGGTGTTGATTAGGATTCCATTAAATTTTCAACTCAAGATCTCCATTACTACAGAGGCAGGGAATCTTTGGTTCTCCAAGTGGACCACAACTTCCATAACCCATCACCATTGGATAGACTGGTTGAGTCATAGGTCAAAATATATGGAGGCTCATGTGTTTCCTAACACTGAAATGCTAAAGGATTCATAGCATGGATGGTTACTTATAGATAGCATATGCACAAAAGTCAGTAAAATTGGGCTCTCTAGGTTACTAATCAAAGCTGTCTTGAATGTCAGTTTTAAGGCAAACATGGGATAGTAGGAATAGTGGCAATGATGGTGATGATAATTAATGGAAACCCAAACATGTCTGCAAACGACATTGATTTGGAGGATTTGGAAAATTAGTTACTGAAATTAATCTGCTTTGGAAAAAGGATCATTTATCTAGAAGTACAAAATAACAAGATTACATGCGACTGTGCCATTATATCTATGAATATAATCTTTTTATGGTGCAACCCTCTAGTGGTCGAAAATAAGTGCTCAGAAATAGAGACAATTTTGAGAAATTGATTGGTTCTTTTAACCCCATAGGTGATGGATTGTTGTTTTGGACTTAAATTTCTACAGTTTCTACAGATTGAAATTAGACCAAGAGTAAAACTATTTGAGTCAAGGAGGCCTCAATACAATTACTATTCGAAAAGGCAAATATAACAGAAATGAATCAGAAAATGCTTGAAGACATTAAGCTGATGAGGCAGGAAATGACCAAAATGAGCAAATCTAGGCCGAACTGAAATGAGAAGAGAAATAAAGAGAATCAAGGGATCAATTGCACAATTGTCAAATAATGTAAAGCAAATGAATGACAAAAGTAGAAAATTTGGAAAGTAAGACTGCAAATATAACCAGAGAGATGGGGAGACATTTGAATAGTAAAACACATATACACAGACTGGGCCACAGCAATCATACAATCTCATGACATTCAGTTCACTCATGACATTTTCACTCATGACAACAGCAGTCCCCTCGGGGAGATAGGGTGGAATATCCAAAAATTATCATCATCATCATTATTAATATTATATGATATTAATGATATAATATTAACAATTAGTGAAGAGAGAGGGGGGTCAGGAAGACAGTTCCAGCTTGTCTCCTGTGCTATGCTAATAATATAATATATTGTATATGCACATATAATATTTATATTATAATGTAGTACACTATATATATATAACATGTAATATTACTAATAACATTACAGTATAATGGTATAGTACAATATGGTAATATATAATACTGATATTGTGCTATGCTAATAATATAATATATTGTATGTATATATCTTGTAAGTCACACTGAGTCCCCTTTGGGGTGAGAAGGGCGGCATATAAATGTCGTAAATAAATAAATAAATAGTCTGATGTTCTTTGAACTGGGGAAGAAATAATATTGTCTGAGATGGAGGACCTCACCACAATGACCAAATCAAGCAACCTAGGATGCTTCCAGTCTGCTTCACAGGTGGAGCCCCATGCTTGCCATCATACAACATTGTGTGACTTCCAGCAGAGGCCCCATTTCCAACTGATGTGGAAGCATCCTTGGACATTTCCCTCCAAGCACAGTGGCATGTGGTGTGACGGACTCACT
Source organism: Anolis apletophallus (assembly GCA_030556195.1). Taxonomy (NCBI): domain Eukaryota; kingdom Metazoa; phylum Chordata; class Lepidosauria; order Squamata; family Anolidae; genus Anolis; species Anolis apletophallus. The sequence goes on from JARBWK010000009.1 coordinate 101,954,914, forward strand.
CCTTCCACCTGCCGTTTCGCCATGCTTGCTGGAGAAATGGCACCAGAGGGGGGGGGGGCTCCCCCGTGTAATAAGGTTGTTACATTAATACTGGAGTATCTTATTTGAAGTATTAAAGAATTGACATGGAGGAGTTAAGATGCACACTGCCACAGTGAAGTGGCTGTGCTCCCGTTTTTTTAACAGCAACTCCACATTTACATAAAATGTCAGATTTGGGGCTGCTCTGGGGCATATTTACACTGGGCTCAAATTGCCCCATGTAGATGAGCTCATTTTTTTGGTAAATATAATTTTTATTTACATACATTAATTGCTTACAGTATAAACAGAACACAAAACAAATAACATTTTGCAGACACATAACCCCAGCACCAAGGCCTGAACAAGCATTATTTCATTTGCCATTAATGTATGAGTCAACCAGTAAACAAATTCCTGACCAACAAAGTTGTATTGTTTTCTCTTATCACTCTCTAAAATACATTTAATGAAAACTGACCAATATGAATCAAATTCTGATCTATTAATTTTCCCCTGAACACCCTCATTTAAGACAATTTCCATACTTCCTGATATCATGCTTCCAGCGTGAGATTGGTTACTATTTTCCAATTCCTTGCAGTGATAAAATCTCGTCTCTGTGAATAAAATAATCACAAGGTTTTTTTCTTTCAAAGTTCGGATTTGTGGCATCCAATAGGTCCCTTTGTGGATGCCGCATCTTCAGCAGTGGTTACTTTGCTTCCTATCCATCTGGTGTAATTTAACCAGTGTGGTACACCATCTCCATATGACTTTATAAGAGTTTTCTTTTAATCTTATTGACAAATTCTTAACCACTCTCCACTTTAGAATCCTTTTCTAATCAAGATCCATCAGAGGCCCTAGATCTCCTTCCCATACCTTTTCTAACAACTTCAACTCTGGGTTGTTGTAAGTTTTCCAGGCTGCATGGCTATGTACTAGAAGCATTCTCTCCTGACATTTCACCTACATCTATGGCAGGCATCCTCAGAGGTTGTGAGGTCAAAATGTCAGGAGAGAATGCTTCTGGAACATGGCTATACAGCCAGGAAAACTCACAACAACCCAGTGATTCCGGCCATGAAAGCCTTTGACTAAACTCCAACTCTATTTCCTCACCTATTAATCCATTGCATATTTTCCCAATTAATCCTTTCTCAGATATTTCTTGGTTTTTAAGTTTACCTAGCCATTCTTCATATTTATTTAACTCTCTACATATGGGATTTTTAGCTAACCAGTTCTTTTTCCGTTTAAATAGCTGCTGCCTCTCAAACCACTCAGGACACTTTGCTGCTCTAACTTATTAAATTTGCCCTAGATGAGCTCATAGTAAAAACAAATATAATTTGGGTCTCTAAGAATTTGGCTACTAGAATTTGTAAAGTTGGTGCATTATTGACATCCCACTCATATCACGATCTGGTGACTTTTACTTTTAAAAAGATATGCAGTTCTTTTAAATGGAGATGGAATGAAACACTGGCACAAAATGAAAAGATGGTAGATGATTTTTTAAAAGTCAATTTTTAAGAATAATTTGAACAAAGAATGATGTGGGATATGAGTAAAAGGGGTTAGGAAGGGTTGTTTCATCCAGCATAATTCTGAATTTAAATGAAAAAAACACAAGTGATTGTGGATGAGATAAAGAGAAAGGAAATGAGTTTTAAAAGTCTCTATCAAAGATTGCTATTACTAATCAAATTATGATTTTGCAGAGTCAGTTATCTATGTTAATAGTGAGATAAAGAGAAAGATGAATTATGTTAAAGCAAAAGAACTTTTAATTTGCAAATACACTGGGGAAATAGCTAGCATGTAAATTGCAAAAAGATGATGAAAAATGTTATTAAATATATGAGAGAGGGATGGGGTACTAAACTAAGTGTAGACATACAGAAAAAGTTTTCCTGGTACTACTCTTCATTATGTAAATGTCAAGAAACAAAAATTACCTCTCAGTATCATTACTGAGGGGCACCCTGGTGGCGCAGCAGGTTAAACCGCTGAGCTGGTGAACTTGCTGACCAAAAGGTTGGCAGTTCAAATCCGGGGAGCGGAGTGAGCTCTTGCTGTTAGGCCCAGCTTCTGCCAACCTAGCAGTTCAAAAACATGCAAATGTGAACAGATAGATACCACTTCTGCAGGAAGGTAACGGCATTCCATACAATTTGAGCCTTGGCGATGACTCTGGAAACTAGGGTTCAAATTCATTCCTTAGGATTGTCACAAGTCAGATATGACTTCAAGGCACACAACACCAACCATAACAGCATTCTATGGAATCCTGGAATTTGCATTTTAGAGGGTGTTCTCAATCAGATAGAGTTGATACATCTCCAAACTGCAAAACCCAGAATTCCATAGGGCTGTTAAAGTGAATCATAATGCTATAATTGTGAAGTGAAATTGTAAAGGGGACATGAGAGAAGCCTCCCACAAGGATGATAAAATAGCAAAACATCCGGGCATCCCCTGGGCAATGTCCTTGCAGACAGCCAATTCACTCACACCAGAAGTGACTTGCAGTTTCTCACGTTGTTCCTGACATGAAAAAAATGTGAAGTATAAAGGAGTCCAATATATAATATTGTATAGACTGATAACAATAATCAATATTCTGCTACCAGTTTGACAGAACTGCTTTGGTTGGTGTGGCTTCCTGATCTTTTAAGATCAGGTTTTAGGGGGGAGGACTGGATCAGGAGATATATTATAGCTATATCATTATTGCTAAATCCCTCATGCACGAAATTAAAATTATCTTTTAACATTTGAACATATTCATTAATTGAATTCCTGGCTGAGTATTTAAGTCTAGCTGAGAGATTCAGAAAGTTGTAGTTTAAATAAGTACTTTCTCCGAGCTCTAAGACGTAGAACATTTACAGCCTCGGTCTGGGAACTTCTTCAGGGCAAACCGTAGAAGCCCAAAGAGCTGCCCAAACCCTTCTCTTTCCATGTGGACTGCCAGCTCTTTTAAAAGAACATCATAGAAAAGAAAGTTGAATAATGGGAGGCAAAGGTAATACTTAATAATACAAGGATACCTGACTCAGATGCAGAGTCTTTGGGATGTTATGCCTTGTCTTGGGAAAGGAGACTGTGTTAATAGTTGCTTCTCCTGAAAGACCCCAAGGGAGATGTCACATCTCCTCACCAGTGCTCTTTTATGAGTATACCCTGCCTGAATGCAAGTTTTTTTTTACATAATGCAAATGCCTTGTTGACAAGGGCAAAGATGCAAAGAATGTAGAAAAATGGAAGAGACTGAGGTTTCTGCTTCCCACCCACCTGGTGTCCTGCAGTGGAATAGAGATGGATTGGGCTCACACTGTAAAGCAGGCTGTGGGCCAACCCCATAGCAGACCCTCATTTCTCTCTGCCACCATCCAATAATTGAGCTGGGAATATGGGAGATAGAAAAATGTGCTGGTGCAAGGAGAAATGGTACTTCTTTCATCAGCCACTTTGGGACCTGATGAAACATTATTTATTTTTATGTATTTATTATCTTTATTTATACCCCGTATTTCTCCCCTTGGGGACTCAAGGCAGCAAACACTCCATACTAAACAAGCTTAAAAGGTTTAAAAAGTTAAAAACAATTAAATAACAGTGTGGTGAAAACAGAATTAAAATATAGTAAATATAAAATGGCATTTAAAACTCATATTCCTCCCAATCCCACCCAACCACCACAAAGTCTGCCCCATACCCTTCACCAAATGCCTGTAGTCATAAGAAGGTCTTGACCTGCTTCTGGAAGGTCAGCGAGGTTCGAACCATCCTGGTCTGTCTTGGGAGGGAGTTCACAGTCTTGCAGCAGCCACTGAAAAGGCCCTCTCCTGTGTTCCCACCAAGCACACTTAAGAAGGTCCATGAGTAGGCCCTCCCCAGTAGATTGTAGATAACCTTCAGGAATCTCTAAGATCAGAAAACAGACAATGGATGCTGCTAAACATTGTGTAAAGAAGAGGTTTGCCTTGGAAGTGATCACAACTTCCAGGACACTGCCTCTTGTCAGGTCAGACAGAGTTCTTGCTTGACCAACTTACTACTGCTGAGTTGCTGAATTTGCTGACCAAAAGGTCAGTGGTTTGAATCTGGGGAGCGGAGTGACCTCTCGCTGTGAACTGCAGCTTCTGCCAACCTAGCAGTTTGAAAACATGGAAATGTGAGTAGATCAATAGGTACGACTTCTGCGGGAAGGTAAAGGCACTCCATGCAGTCATGGTGGCCACAGAGATAAGCAACTTGTGGTCCTCCAGATGTTGTCATATTGTAGCTCAATCCAATTGAAAACAGCATAAGCAGAAACAGCTAGTGCATCTGTTGCCCAGAAGTTAGCAATTTCATTGTCAGTTTTATGTGTGCTCCTACAAAGGATGTTTCAGTTTTTAGGAGTTTTCCCATTGTTGAACCTCTGTTGGAGATAGATTTCAAAACTTGATTTGCTCCTGTCCAACCTGGAGCAGGTGTAAAATAAGGATGGAAACAATAATCCCATTATTAAAAAACCCCCACATGTTCCTTGAATGTTGAGACACTTTGCCAGGAATAATCCTAAACTGGTAGAAATCTACATATTTAAGGACGTCTCTGTAAAATCCACAAGTGGTGTGTGTGTGTACAATATTTTTTGCAAATGGCTGAGGTCCTACATGACACATGGAGCTTGATCTGATCACTTCAACCAGGGGTGTAGTGAGACAATTTTCATGTGCGTGTGCAGAGACAAAAATGGGAGAGGGCAGAAGAGTTGAATTATAGGTCATTGCAAAAGTGGTTTCTGTGGAAATGATGTTTTTACAAACAAAATAGCAATTTTTAATTGGAAGCTATGTTGTGAAGCATACATAAAAGCAAGCCAATTTTAAAAAGGACTATTTTACGCATGCAAAATAGTTGCTTACATTAAATAACATTGAGTAGGAAGTTAATTAATATTGCACAAGTCATCCTACTACAACCATGTGCTCTCTTAATAAAGTCTAATGCATCATGATTTCTTTGCAAACCTGTGGAGAAACCAAGAAAAAAACCTCCAGAAATGTTAAAGTGGTGTCAAACTGCACACATTGTACAGTCTAGTTGCAACCATAGTTTGGTTATAGATCCCTTTCTAGACCATCGTATCCTGGTATGTTGTGCTGGCTTCCATTCTTATCATCAGCCTTGGGATCTTAGCACCTTCAAAAGTTACACAAAAGAGAAACATCAGCAGGAGAGGCTATAGCTCTTTAGATTTTTTCTTCTTCCTTATTAAAGGTATAAGCACAATTTTTGGATCTAGACCTGATTTATTACCTTCCTGAGGCTTTTAGTAATAAAGATAGTTGCCCCTGCCTCCCAAATTTGAAACATGCATGAACATATGCAAAAGTCTGTGTACTTACTTCGGCGATCCCTCATCACCTTAGGATGAAAGTCCTCCAAATGTAGTGTCTTGGCGGTGGGTCTTAGGTGGCTGTGGAGCCCTATTCTTGATCCGCATGTTCTCCCGCAGTGAGGACATTGGTTTCAAGGTGGGAGGTGGTCCTGGTCAGGGTTGGCTTGATGCACCTTCCTCTTGGCATGTTTCTCCCTTTCACCCTTCATTTGTGCCTCTTTGAATTCTGCAGCACCGCTGGTTGCAGCTGACCTCCTGTTAGAGCGCTCAAGGGCAAGGGCTTCCCAGTGCTCGGTGTCTATGCCACAGTTTTTAAGGTTGGCTTTAAGCTCATCTTTAAATCTCTTTTCCTGTCCACCAACTTTATGTTTCCCATTTTTGAGTTAGAACTATAGTATCTGCTTTGGGAGATGGTGATTGGGCTTTCAGGCAAAAGTTTCTGTGCACATGGACTGTCAAATCATTGATGGTTGAAAGGTTTATTTTAAAACACATGCCCTGCAATGAAGAGATGTACACAATTGTTTACAGCAATGCTATCAGAGCGATAGAACAGCACAGGTTTTTAAACCCTTTCATTTAACTAGTAATTAGCAAATCACTTGATTGTCACACCACCCTGAACTTGGAAACAATTTTAATTTGTGAAAGGCTTACCCAAAATGCAGTGTGTTACACTGATAGTTACCATCTGGCAATTCTCTCCCCCGCCCCTTTCTCTCCAGATCTCTCTCTGCAAAAGCTTTCCTACAAGCTTATGAAGAATTTTAAATCTGCATTGAGCTAAGTGGGTTGACATACATAAACAGACATTCTCCATTTTCACACTTCTGGGGAAACCAGTAGTTCTGTCTACAGGGATGACTGTTAATCATTCATATAGAAATTTGATTGGCAAAGAGCTTTGCATTCTTTGCATGTCCTTGCCATAACCCTGTAAAGAGGTTCACCGGGGTGGCAGTTCTGGAGGCCTTGTCTTTCCATGCCGAGATCTCTGCATCAATAGTAAAAGAGGATGGACCCATGGCACCTCTTGTCCTGCTTAGGTTTGCTGACTTTTTAACTAGTCTGTGTCTATAAAAAGATCAGAAGGGATTTAGCTTCTCTGGATCCTCCAATGCCATTTTATGGGATGCTTCCAACCCGGCAGCCTCTGATGGCACAATGGGTTAAACTGTTGTGCCAGCGCAAGACAGTTGCTGGAGGGGGGGGGGGGGGTAAGGGTCCTAACCTCTTTCCCCCAAATGGTTCTACCCCCCCCCCCAAACCTTGTTTACTCAAGAATTTTAACTGGTTAATGACTTTATGAGTAAACCAGGGTTTTTTTTCCCTAACTTAAAACAACAGGGAGCTGCTTGTTCAAAACACAAACAAACACAAGGAGAGTGAACAGTATCTAAATGAACATATATTGTGTGCTAACCCAATTAGGGTGAATGAATAAATTGCTCTCACATCAAACACTTAATGAATTGAATGCTGGAAGTATCTAAATGGTATAGGCAACAGTAAGCATATAGTGAGAAAATCAAGATATCACTGTAAACATCAAAGAAAACAATACATCGGTGCAAAGAGGACAATCGGTATATATTCATTTAGATACTGTTCATTCTCCTTGTGTTTTTTTCTTTTTCTTTCCTAACTTGACACATTTTAGGGCAAGGTTGAACTTCTGATAGGTCAGCAGTTCAAATCCGGGGAGAAAGGGTTTATTTATTTATTTATTTATTTATTCACACTTGTCAGTCGCCACTCCCAGTGTGGCTCAGGGCAACTTACAGAAGTGAGATCACAGTATAAAACACAATAAAAACACAGTTGAGCTCCCTCTGCTAGTTCTAGTTCCCCATGCAGGGACATGAGAGAATTCTCCCACAAGGATGATAAAACATCAAATATCTGGGGGTCCCCTGGGCAATGGCCTTGAAGATGGCCAATTGCTCACATCAGTTGCAACTTGCTCACATCTGAAGCAACTTGCAGTTTCTCAAGTTGCTCCTGACACGACCCCCCAAGAATAATTAAAAGAGTTTGTGTTACTTTCTTTTTTTCTGGTGGGATGAGTGAGTCTTGGAATCTATCACTGGCAGATATGGTGAACTGTACACAATTATACTATTATATAATACACTATGCTTCTCCTTTAACTGGCATAACAGCATCCTATGGAACCCTGAGATTTGCAATCTAGGGAGGGGTATTTGGAAGTTTAAAGTAGAAATAGCTCTATCACACCCACAGGCTGTAATTAAGGATTCTATAGGATGTAGCTATGACAGTCAAAGTACCATTGCAATGCTACAATTGTACAGTGTGAAAGCGCTCCATGAGAGCAAATAATTCCCATCAACAGCAACTGGATTTGAGACACACTCTGCCTTTGATACTAGAGGTGATTACTACTCCCCATGAAATAGCTAAACCTTTTCTTAATTTGTCTATTTTTCTTAAAAATGTCTTAGTTGACATTTAGTACTACAACTTGGGACAGCAGATTCCACAATTTTAACTATGCACTGTGTCAAGAAGTTTCTCCTTTTATCTGTCTTGAGTAACCATATGCCATAGCTTATGAAAGATAACACTATGTAACATGATTTTTGTTCCGGGGTTATGAATTTATTTCCAAATTTATTCTATCATAAAAACATGAAAAAGTTTATTAAACTGCAAAAACTTTGTTTTTGCGGGACATCCTGCAGCAAATTTTGCTATAGTTTTTCAGTGCATATCTCACAACAATTGGTTGTGGCAGCCACAAAAATGACATTTCTGGAGTTGAACAACATCTTTCAAAGTAAGTATCACACAATTAGACAGGAAATAATACTTTCAAACCAGGAACAGGTTTTTTCCCCAAATAGTGTTACATAGGGTAATTGAAATAATACCTCTGTGACAAATGCAGGTGAGATCTAAAAGCATTGCAAGTATATGTCTGAACCCATGGAACTGATGCACATGTTGGCATGATTACACCTGAGAACCTGCATACATGGGGACTGGGGAAAAAACTCCCACTGAAATCAATTGAGTTGATCTAAGCATGGCTATCTTTGGGAAGTGTCCAATGGGTTTAAGCAAAACAGAAGTGCATTATGTTTGTTTTGGGCTGACAGATGGAAGGGGACAGGTGCTTTTCCAGAAGTAGTCACTTCAGCATTCCTTGGCTGTTGTTTTGACCTGAAACGACACTTCAGGGATTGGGATGGCAGTAAGCAAAAGGGATGTCATTATGTTATGATGTGAGCACCCCAGGGATCCAGTCTGTGCCTTTCAGCCAGGAAAGCCTCTCCTTTCCATGCAAAAGGATCACCTGTCATGGCAGTTGTTCTCCTCCAGTACCAGGCAGATGTCAACCACAGAGACACAACTCATGGAGAGGTGAGGAGGTGAAAGGCTGCTTTTTATTCCTTGCTACACATTATGAAAAACCCCAGATATCTTTTGGAGAAAGAAGCTGGTTTCCGAACACACTGAGCATCACTGTGGATGCAGAGGAAAGAACTGTTGTCTTGGCCAAAATCTGGAACTGTTGTTGTTATGTGCATCCAAGGCAACTTCAGGATATGGTGACCCTATCCTAAAGATTTCTTGGCAAAAGATTTACTCATAAGAGATTTACCATTGCCTTCCTTTAAGGCTGACAAAGTGTGATTTTCTAATATTTTCTGGTATATCTTTGGGGCATTTTTAATTCCTCCAGCAGGACCAGTATCTTGGTTTCAGCTCAATGCCAGATTATGGCAACCCTATACCTTGGTTTCCTTGGCAAGATTTGTTGGTGTAGGCTTCTTATTGCCTTCTTCTGAGCTGCAGAAAACTTCTAGGTCAGTCAGTAGGTTTCCATGGCTCAGTGAAGATTGCAATCTAGGTTTCCAAGTGTCTTAGGGCAGTGTTTCCCAACCTTTTTTGAGCCGCGGCACATTTTTTACATTTGCAAAATCCTGGGGCACACCACCAACCAAAATGACACAAAATGACACTCTAACACAATAATACATATAGTTAATATGTTTTTAAATGTATTTATACACTCAGTGTGAAACCTGGGCCTGTTTCAATGAACTCAACATAGATATCCTGGCAGGAATGGCAGAAAGACACAAACTTCCCACACAGAACTCACATAACCAAGAGAAAATGCTATAAGAGTTTGGTCGGCATTGACCTTGAGTTTGGGAGTTCTTAGTTCACCTATATCCAGAGAGCACTGTGGACTCAAACAATGTTGGATCAGGACCAAACTTGGCATGAATACTCAATATGCCCAAATATGAACGCAGATGGAGTTCAGGGGAAATAGACCTTGACATTTGGGAGTTGTAGTTGCTGGGATTTATAGTTCCCCTACAATCAAAGAGCATTCTGAAACCCACCAATGATAGAACTGGCCCAAACTTCCCACACAGAAACCCCAGGAAGCAAGAGGAGGTCTCTACTTGGGGAAAGGGAGACGGGCCTTCCCAATGCATGGAGAGGGAGAGACCAAGTAGACAATGGGTGGGGAGGGGGGTGTTTGTAATTTTGTGCCTTTATCGAGGTAGGTTTCTTAGGGTTTTTGTACTTCAACACACTAGACTCCCCCCCCCCCTTGGAGGTTCCAATTTCCCACGGCACACCTGATAGTCGCTCACGGCACACTAGTGTGCCCCAGCACACTGGTTGGGAAACACTGTCTTAGGGTACTTCCAGATAGGCATTTATCCTTGGAACATGTTCACAGAGACCTATCCACATCCCAGAAAGCCCATGCTTCCTGGGGTGGGTGTCCAGATGTTGTCCCTGAACTTTCCAGGAGAACACCTGGACACTCTAACCTCCTCCCCAAAAGCCCCCCAAAGCACTGTAAAAAACAAAAGAACTTACTCGGCCTCTTACCCGATTCCCCCCCCCCCTTTCTCTTGGCACATCATTTCTATACGCCAGGAGACCTCTGGCAGCCATCTAGGCTCCTTTTGTTTTTACAGTGCTTTGAGGGACTTTTGGGGAAGAGGTTGGTGTTCTCATGGTAATCTGGGCTAATTTAGTTCAGAAAACCATGGGTCTACTGCCTGGACTGCAATCCAGACACTGGAAGTAGTGGGTTTATCCCACGCCTTCCAAGAAGGCACAGAATAAACCCACTAACAAATTTGCCAAAAAGCAGGGTTTTCCAGGTTTATGGTGAATTAATTTGGGTTTGTCCAGGACATCATCTGGACAGCCCCTTATTAATTGTGGTAACTCCTGCATTAAAGGGCCTGTCGGGATGCGTCCTCACTGTTTATTTATTTCCTGCTTTCAAAATGTGATTCAAAGTAGAATACAAACAAACAAAATAGCTGCAACAAGACGTACTACAAAAGTTATAGTTCAATATTTACAAAAAAGTAAAATCTGCTTTTGCTTTAATTCATTTGCAGATTTTACTTTTTTGGGGAAAAAACCTTCCAGAATCTGTCAGTCCTGGTCATGTTGATTGGGCAAATTCTGGGAACTATTATCCAAAATAGCAATGGACCGAGTTTCTCTCTTGCTATAACTAACAGTTTGTCAAAATGGCTTCACATGAAATATGTATGCAAATACAATCACAGAGAAGTCAACCCCAAGAGATGATATGGTGTGTTGGGAAAGGTCTTTCCTGTCTCTTCCAACTTCGGTTTGTCTACAGCATCCTTCATCTAGGATCGCCATCTCTCAGGAGAGAGAGAAAATGGAAAGGCTGTTCAATACCAGCATTTGGATGTTCTTGCTAAGTCGGATGGTGCTCCTGTAATGGATCCACCAGCTGCTGACAGCAGGCATGGTTACTAATTGTTACACAAGGGAACTAAATGGAGAGAGTTGTTCTTTATGCTTTTAAAAACAAAGGCCTATAACTCCTGAGCTATGGAAAATTTCCTTTTGAATCTAGTAGTAGTTATAACCTCATCCTCCCTGCAGGCCATTCACTCATTATGCAAGACATCCTGGGTGCTTTGATAGAAAACAGAGAGGCCACAGGGGAAAACTCCCACAGATACCAGGTCCCATAGGTACAAGCAAACCTGGTTCATGCAGCATGCATAGCAGGGGATGGGGAATGTGTGGTCTTCATGATGTTGTTGGACTGCATTTCCCAGCAGCCTTAGCCAAGATTGCCAATGTGAAGCATGCCGGCCATTACAAACGAATACCATCTGGAGGACCATGTATCCCAATCCTTAACATGTACAGCAACATTTCTATGTGCCTGCTTGTTCTTGATCGGTGGACAAATGTCAGTGTTTTGGAAGAAGCAAAGACCACCAGCATTGAAGCAATGGTCCTCCACCATCAACTCCGCTGGACTGGCCACATTGTCGGAATGCTCGATCACCATCTCCCAAAGCAGTTGTTCTACTCCGAAGAATGGAGGATAGGAAAAGAGATTTAAACATGGGCTCAACGCCTACCTTAAAAACTGTGGCATAGACACTGAGAATTGGGAAGCTCTGGTCGGCTGTGACCAGAAGTACAAAATAATTTGAAGAGGCATGAATGGAGGGCAAAAGAGAGAAATGTGCCTAGAGGAATGCATATCAAGCCAACACCAAATGGGACCACCTTCCACCTGGAAACTGATACCCTCACTGAGGGAGAACATGCAGGTCAAGAACAGGGCTTCACAGTCACCTATGTACCCACTACCAGGACACCAAACTTGGAGGACAATCTTACTCGGATGAGGGATTGCCTAACTGGAAACGGGCTCTTGATCCCATGCTGTTTCTGCACAAAGTATCCATATTTTGCAAGAATGTGACTAAAGCTCACAAAAAAATGAGTTATAGGTGAAATCAAACAGCGTTTTTTTCTACTTCCTTTATTTGAGTGCAAAATCAGATCCCCAACCCCCCTTAACGTAACATTTGGGTTTCCTTGGCAACAAATTTGGATTTGGGGAGCTAGGGAAAAGAGAGAACGTAAGCAGCTCTGCCTGTAGGCTTGGAGTAGGATTACTGCACTAGAGGTGAGGAAACTACAGAGTGAAAGGAACAAAAGTGAAGCTAAAGAATACTACAGCAGCATTCACATTACCGGTGTTCCCTGCTTGTCCCCAAATTTCCTCGGTTTCTTTGATGTAGACTTAGACATTGCATTGGACTGGTAATAGTGAGCCAGACGCTGATGGGCAAAGGTCATATTCAAGGTGTTCATCTGTTTCCCCCTCTGACCCTGCCAGCGTTGACTGATCATAGAAGACTAAGGATGCAAGCTGGGCACTCTGAGGCTCATCCATCTTGGTCAGAGGTTTGATCTAAACATAGCACAGTAGAGAGAAAAGCTTGCAAGTTTTTTCCCATGGCCATAGCCCAAGATAGCTGTGCAGGCCACCCTGAATGCTTGCTAGCATAAAATAAGCCTGAAAAAAGATAAGAGCAAGACATTCAGAGCTGTATAATTACTAGAGTGATGCCCTGCAGCTTCGGGATAGCCAGATTCAAGTCCCTCCTTCTTGCCGAGCCACTGGATCACCTTGGGCCAGTCTCCCCTTCTCCTTCTCCCCTTCCTCACAGGGTTGTTTTGAGAATAATGTGGCAAAGAATAGGGCTTAATATGTTGCTTCCAGTTCATTTGAGGAGCAAAGTGATATAACTATAACCAGCAAATAAGTGAATAGCTGCTATAGACTGCAATTCAACGCCTGCTCAGTGTAGCATAAATACCCACAGGCAGGAACATAAGGGGATTCTCTGTGTAACACTACACAATCCCCATGCAAAAGAGCAAGATTGTGATATGTATACCAATGGCCAGGTACTTTTGTGTAATATACTACTGCAAGGTGAAATTCTGCTTCCACCACTGTCAACAAAATATATCTGTTGAGCCATGGTAATAGTTTGCCCAATGTGTATAGAAGTACTTATGCAAGCATGTGCCACTAAGAGAATGCAGCCATAGTTTCACTTGCTGATTATTGCATTCTTTTATTTGTTCATTTGTAAGTTGCATTATAGTATAAAAGACTATATGCAGTGCATCTCTTTCTTTTGTGTGTGTTTTGCAAGTTTGACACCTGTTGCAAGGAGGTCATAAGTTCTCTTCCTGTGTTTGAGCCTCCCTGTTTTCTGATCTAGAGAAAAGAAAGTTGTGTGCAGAGGTGGGAAACAGCAGTTGTACAAGATGTACTGAGGGAAGGGAAGGGGAGGGGGAAATCCACATATGGGTAGGAGGCTTGTCTGACTTCCTCTCATCTACAATTCAGGTGTTTAACCTTTAGTTTGACAAGGAGCATATAGGCTCCAAAGTATTATCAGGACTCTATATGTGAATTTTGTGCATATGTACATCAGCCAATGACAGTCGTCATCATATTGGCAAAAAACAATTCCTTGTGCAAGGCATCTTAATGACAGGTTAATTCCAAGTTCCAAAAATTTGCCATACTTAAAACCAAGATCCCCATGGTTCCAAGGTGGGGCTCTTCTACAAGGCAGAGATACCTCTCTGATTAGCAAGCATTTTCAAGATCTTGACTAACTTGTAGCCCCTTAAAGCAGTGGTTCTCAACCTGTGGGTCCCCAGATGTTTTGGCCTTCTACTCCCAGAAATCCTAACAGCTGGTAAACTGGCGGGGATTTCTGAGAGTTGTAGGTCAAACACCTGGGAACCCACAGGTTGAGAACCACTGCCTTAAAGGAAGATGTACTATGAAGATTCCCTTTTTACTTGAGTATTCTTTCTGGATTATAGTTTTCTATCAGAGGTCCATCTAATATGACATGAACATCAGCAGGCATGGGGCTTATCCCAATACTGGTAGATTAAGAATCTTCCTGATCAGATAATGGTCTGCAGTAGAGTCGGCATTTCAGGATTGCATCAGGCTCTGACATTTCTGGGCCTAAAGATGAGATTATCAATCTTTATGATTTTAGTATTAACCACAGATGCTTACAGCTTGCCACTTGAACACATATACACACAGAGAATCCCCTTATGTTCCTGCTTGGAAAATAAGAAAGAAATCTTGGCTAAAGTGTCTGTTTCCAGATAAAGGTGAAATGAAGGGATTATTCCTTCTCGCTTAGAGAAAAATGAGAGGAACGACTTACGTAGCCAAAAGATGGATGCAGAGCAGAATAGAGGGTGATCCCTTGGTACTGCAATAAATGGAAGGGAATGAGGAAGCTAATGGAATACACATACCACCACCATCACCCCACCAGAGAATCTTTGAAAATTGCAGTAACAAGTGAAACAAGCATTGCAAATTACAGCAAGCTGTTGCTTTACTAACGGCATGGGAGATTTGCACAAATCCCTTTCCTCTTGATTGGAGTTGAATCCACCACAACTGGAGAATTTGTACCCTTGACTCCTGCCTTAAAAGGACTCATGAAAACTGGAGACTCAGGGCCAGGTCCTAAGATCAGACAGCCCTAGTCTCCAGTGACACCTAGCTATTTCCCATCTTCTTCAATGACTTGCATTGAGACAAGTAGAAAAATGTTCTAACTTTCTGGCTTTTCTAGCAAGAGGCTCCTCTTTTTAGCCTTTTTGACTCCCTGTCATTTCTGTCTTTGATGCACAGGTTGTGCTGACAGACACGTGTCAGCTCAGAATTGCCTTTTTGTTGATATTCACCTTAACAAAACTGATCCCTTGGCAGCCTGTCTTCCTCCTCAGCTCTGAGTATTCCCAGAGTTTTGTTCTGTCACTCCTTAGACAAGATGCTTTCCTAATGAGAGGCCTACTTCTGCTTCTCCTAAAGTTGACGTCAAGTGGATTTCAGAAGAAAAGCCAGCAAGTGACAAAAATTGGACCCAGTAGAGGCAAGGTGAATCCCTTGTCATCTTTCTCCAGAGTTTAGTTGCTTTCTTCTCACCTTTTCCTGCTTGCATAGAGCTAAGCAAATCAGATTCTTTAAACAAATGATATAATTCCTTCAGTTGGCTCAAAAAGGCTGGCACCATATGGAATAGACAATGGCTGCGGCCCATAAGTGATGTGGACACAGTATAATAGTTGCCAAATGCTGGTTCATCATAGATGTTTCTGGAGCTAAAAGAATTATGTTGGTTAGATGTCAGCTTGATAGAACCAGACAACTTTGCTTCTTTTGGGGATGTGTTGGCTGAAAACTAATATGGGGATATATCTGCCAAAATCTTATTGGTGGCATGCCCAGAAATGGGTAGGAAACATGTTGCGGTTCTTGAAAATTTCCTTCTAGAGAGAAGATGCAGAATTCCAATGGTAGAATATTACATTCTTTCTGTATGATGATGGGTACTACCTTGCATATTTAGCAGGGCACAACACCAAACTCAGAAATAGCAGAGTAAGGTGCTCCATGCCTTGCCTTGGTAATAGGTTTGTTGCTTAAATCCATACATTTTATATTCTAGATATGTTCACATTTTATTTTTTCTTAATGAGTTCTTTTGCTTGTTTTTGTAGCATTTCAGGTCAACATCAACATGTACAACAGAAAAAGAGGACCATCTATATCCAAAATATCTTGATGATATCCTCTTCTTAATATTTAGTTTGGGCTATGAGTTACCTTGCAAAGAAACAGACAAAATTTGCAAAGAAATACATACACACAGACATAGGCATTGGCAAAGAGGGGAACCACTCTGAACCCTATCCTAATCCAAAGTGTACCTCTCTGTGTACACTGAGCCTACATGCAAACCAGTAAGCATGTACTATGTATGTCTACTCTCTTAGCACATACATACATTTGAGATGCATTGCTGTTCATTCATAGAATCATAAAATAATAGAGTTGAAAGAGACCACATGCGCCATCCAGTCCAACCCCCTGCCATGCAGGAAAAGCACAATCAAAGCACCCCTGACAGATGGCCATCCAACCTCTGTTTAAAAGCCTTCAAAGAACAAGCTTTCTCCACACTCTGAGGCAGAGAGTTCCATTGCTGAACAGCTCTTACAGTCAGGAGGTTCTTCTTCAGGTTCAGGTGAAATCTCCTTTCCCATAATTTGAACCCATTGCTCTGAGTCCTATGACCTCATCAGACACACAGAAAGGGCTATCTTCTCTCTGTTTCTTTCTGCTGCCAGAAAGCAGTCCCACAGAGCCCATCATATGACACAGGGCAATGTCTGGCAGAGCTCCATTCTGGCACTGGAGAAAACTGGAGCTTGGATTGTTCCTGGAAGAATCGGATGTTACTGACTCCTCATTGAAGAAAGCAAAGAGGAAGCAGTAGAAGACTGATTTGAAGGGGGGAAAGACGTGGGAACATAGAATGCTGCCGCCAGGCTCCTCACGAAAACACCTATGAGGTGTCACATAACGCCATCCTTACAGCATTTACACTGGCTGCCAGTCAAGTACAGAGTCCTTTATAAGGCCCTGACCCTGACACTTAAGGCCTTGCGGGGCCAGGGTCCTACATACCTAAAAGACCGTCTGATGCCATCTATCCATCCAAGAGCACCATGGCTAGCCTACGAGAACCTTCTCTGTGTCCCAGGTCTGAGAGAGGCTCATTTGGAGTCCACGAGACAGAGATCTTTTTCCGTTGTGGCCCCTGTCCTGTGGAACTCTCTGCCGCCAGACCAAAGAGCCATCTTCGACCTGCCTTCATTTCTGGCGGCACTTAAAGACATGGCTATTTAGAAGAGCATATACATAAGTGACAATCAGTGACCTGGAACCTGTCTATTCCCATATTTTAACATTTTAATATTTTAAAATTTTAATATTTTAGTATTGTAGACGCTTAGCTGTGTAAGTCGCCCGGAGCACATTTGTGGAGGGCGACTCATAAATAATAAAATTAGTTAGTTAGTTAGAATCCCGATGGGAGAGAACAGAGCCTGATAGTTCCCTATGCTGTCTCATGCTTTCTCCCACTGTCCCCCAGTTTACTCCTGTCTGTCTGATGAGATCCTTAGTCTCCGCAGGGCAGCAGAAAACAAGCTGCTCCCTCTTTCTTTCAAGTATTTAAACATGGTGATCATGTCTCCTTTCACCCTTCTCTTCTGTAGTCTAAACATACGCAGCTCTTGCCGCTCTTCATAAGGCTTAGCTTACAGACTTTTGATGATTTTTGTTGCAGTTCAGCTTGTCAAAATCTTTCTTGAATTGTGGTGCTCTGAATTGGACATAGTATTCCAGGTGAGGTCTGACCAAACTCTTCAAAAATTCTGAAAGTGCACAAGAACAATGTAGATAAAGCTTTATATGTATATATGCAGACATACTGAAGCTGTGCAAAAATAAAAGATCTAAATTAAAGAGCTCTTTTTATAAACTAGACATCAAACTGAGTGCCACAAGTAACAAGCATCTATTGTACACATGAATAATGATCTGACTGCTGTTTGTGTTTCTTTGCCATGTTTTGTGCTGAAGAATGGTAATGTTTATTCTAGATCTAATCAGGTTACTGGGCTTTGTTAAAGGCAGATCAAGGAAAAGTTACAACTCCCAGAACTAGTGACTTTCCCATATTTTGGTTAGAGAAGCAATATTATTTCTCACTTTTAGATGTTGTCAGAAACTTGGCATTTTGTTAAGTCTGAACTTGTTTGCAAACATGGAAGATGAGCATAGGTGGATATACACACAAAGATTAAACACTTAAGCATCACAACACGTTATTTAACAACCGTTGTCCATTGAAAGTCAGCCAGCCAGCCAGCACCCAAAATTTCATGCATGCTCTATCTATCTTTCCCTCTGTTTTTTTCTTTAACTCACTGTGCACCTCATCTCCAAGCTGCAATGGGATCTATTGTTTCTAATGACACACATATATTTCCACACAACATTTTAAAGTTGGAGTGGGAAGTGGGCATCAACACATTTCAACAATTTTTACATTCAAAACTAACAAGTGTGCTAAGTGCTCAAGTAAGCTTTGCATACATAAACAAAAACAATTGAATATTTTAGAGACCACTTGAAAACTTCTTCTAAAATTAATCAAGGTTCCACTTTTCTTATGATTTCCATTTCGGTAACCAACGAAACAATATGCTAGAGATAGCTTGTGTGGCAATCTAATCTGTTTTCTCCCTTCTTTCTGTGTTTTTGTCTGTGTCTGCGCAGAAAGAGATTATAGAGGCAGTGGCTGTTTTGTTGTTAAATGCAAGTCAGCCTTGAATTCTGGTGACTGAGATGCTTCCAAGTCATCCTATCCCCAACAGCCCTGCTCAGCTTTTGCAGACTTACCATTATTACTTCTCTGGTTAAGCTTATCTATTAGGCATGTTTTAGAATCCCAAAATGGCGATTCTTATATCAAACTAGCTGTACCCGGCCACGCTTTGCTGTGGCAAAGAACAGCAACATCCCTTCCTACCTTTTGGTCTTGTTCTCCCCCTGTCTTCCTTATCCTTCAGCTTGTTCCTTCTCTCTTTGCTCCTTGTATATGAACTATAAATCCCAGTAACTACAACTCTCAGATGTCAAGGTTTTTCCCCCAAACTCCACTGGTGTTCACATTTGGGCATAAACTCCACCAGTGTTCACAGGTGGGCATATGGAGTATTGATGCCAATGCTGGTTCCAATCTGTCATTGATTGCACAGTGCTCTCTGGATGTGGTTGAACTACAACTCCAGAAGTCAAGGACAATATACCCACCAAACCCTTCCTTTTTCCTATGGGTCATGGGAGTTCTGTGTGCTAAGTTTGGTTAAAATCCATTGTTTGGGGGGTTCAGAGGAGTTGGGAGGGAAGGAGGGCCGAAGTTGGCCCAGGCGTGCTGTAGGTCTTGCTTCTCTTCCCCTCTCCTTCTCCCCTCATGTAGGCATGGAAGGGTTCCTTGGCAGTATGGGAGGAAAGGACAGGAAGGAGGGAAGGGAGGGAGGGAGAGGAAGAAGTCAATGCACAGTGCATCTGTGATGCAGGGGATCCTGGGAATTGTAGTTTCCCAGATGTTTTGGCTTTTGGAGTGTTTTATTGTTATTGTTTGTGTGGTTTTTGAAGGCTAAACACACCTTGTGTTATTTCCGATGGGTCTGGGGAGTTCTGTGTGCTAATTTTGGTTGAAATCCATTGTTGGGGGAGTTCGGAGGAGTTGGGAGTCCCAAACTCCTGGAGGGAAGGAGGGCCAAAGTTGGCCCAGGCGTGCTGTAGGTCTTCCTTCTCCTCCCTGTCGTTGGCAGCATGGGAGGGGAGGAAAGGACAGGAAGGAGGGGCAGAAGTGAACTGTGCTCACCCCTTTGTGCCTTCCTGTCTTCCCTCGTTGTGGTGCTCAGCAGCGGGGAGGTGGGGAGGAGGGAAGTGTGCCTGCCTGTCTTTCCTCCTCTCCTCTCTCCCTCTCTTCTCCCTTTCTTCCTCATTCTTCAGCTCTTTCCCTCTGTCCTCCCTTCCTTTCCTTTTTTGTATCACTCCTCCCTCCCTCCCCCCTGAGAGAGAGAGGTAGAGGGAAAGAGAGAGGGAGGCAGGCGAGGGCGGCATGGAGTCAGGGCGGTTCGGCGGCCCCGGGGAGAGAGAGAGAGGTGAGTGGGAAGCAGGCCTGGACCTTAGTTTCTGCCTTTCCTTGCCTGAGGGGAGCCCGTCCAAGGCCTTCTCTCGAGGGGAGCCTGCTTCTCTGGCATTCGGAGCAGGAGCTCAGGACCGGGCCGCACCGCCGCGTCCTTGGCCTTCTCCGCCGCCTCCTAGGCGGGTCAGCGGCTGGGAAGCGGCGGAGGAGGGCTCCGATCGCCGGTGGAGAGGCGGAACGGAGGAGGAGTGGCTACGAAGAAGGAAGGGAGGCACCTCCTCCTTAGCCCTTCCTCCTGCGTTCCGCCTCTCCCCCCCCGGCGATCGGAGCCCCCCTCCACCGCTTCCCAGCCATGGACCGGCTATGAGGCGGCGGAAGAGGCGAGGAGGCGGCGGCGTGGCCCGGGTCCTCTTGGAAACCGGGTGGCGAGGGGGGGGTGGCGGGGGGAGGTGGGAGGGGCTGGGGAGGGGGGAGGGTGTCCCCGCCCCTGGCCACGCCCCCTCGCCACTCTTGGAAACCGGGTGGCGAGGGGGGGTGGCGGGGGGGGGAGGGAGGGGCCCGGGAGGGGGGAGGGGTGTCCCCGCCCCCTGGCCACGCCCCCTCGCCACTCTTGGAAACCGGGTGGCGAGGGGGTGGCGGGGGAGGTGGGAGGGGCTGGGGAGGGGGAGGGTGTCCCCGCCCCTGGCCACGCCCCTCGCCACTCTTGGAAACCGGGTGGCGAGGGGGGTGGCGGGGGAGGGGGGAGGGGCTGGGGAGGGGGGGGTGTCCCGCCCCTGGCCACGCCCCGCCACTCTTGGAAACCGGGTGGCGAGGGGGTGGCGGGGGAGGTGGGAGGGGCTGGGGAGGGGGAGGGGTGTCCCGCCCCTGGCGCCGCCACTCTTGGAAACCGGGTGGCGAGGGGGTGGCGGGAGGAGGGGGGGGCTGGGGAGGGGGAGGCGTGTCCCGCCTCCTGGTCACGCCCTCGCCACTCTTTAAACCGGGCGGCGAGGGGGTGGCGGGAGGAGGTGGGAGGGGCTGGGGAGGAGGGAGGGGTTTCCCCTCCTTCCAGGTCCCCCGCCGCTCTTCCTGATCAAAGGAGGAGGCGGAGGAGGCGCTCTGGCTGCCATGTGCGAACGTTCTAAACGTTCGCGCTGGCAGCGGTGGCCGGGTGGGATTCCCTTTGTTAAATTTTAGGGGTGGTGTTTTAGGGTGTTGCTAGGTAGTTAGGTCGGGTTTTTGACTGTTGTCTGTACCTTGTGGTCTGGGCCAGTCAGTTGTTTAGTGTGGTGTTTCTGCGACGTATAGTTTCGTTGTCTATATCAATCTTTGCACGACCGTGTCTCCTTTATATATATAGATGGGGGGGGGGATTTTTTTTTGTTTAGTAAAAGAAAGACTTGCAAAAAAAATTCCAAAAATTTCTGAAATGTAACTTAATTACTTACGAAATTTCGTTAGTAGTTCTAAAGTAGGCGAAGCAGGGAAACAGGACTGATACTGTTTTAAACACAGGCAAATCAAGGGGCAACATTTCCCTTGGTTTCCTTGCAGGGAGATATAAAGCATTAATATATTATTATTATTAATATTATTAAAGGACAGGGTTCCTTTGCAGGGACACATATAATGCATTAATATATTATTATTATTAATATTATTAAAGGACAGGGTTCCTTTGCAGGGACACATATAATGCATTAATATATTATTATTATTAATATTATTAAATAAATGCCTAGGCCTACCTCTGGTGCAGGCCTTGCTAATCTGTAGAGTTCTCCTCACTCCATCTTTTTTTCCCCATTCAGTTTTACCATAGCAGTCTAGGACCTCCGTTGGAACTCTATGGCTTTTCTTGATTCTGAACTCTTCCTTCTCCTCTCCGTGCTCTTTTCACTCCTGCTGCCCTTCTCTCAGCAGTTCTTATGTCCTCCTACTCTGTCCTTCTATCTAAACCCCCTTCCTGGGTGTTTAAATCGCTTTTTTCGTCAGTCCTCCAGCCACTCTAGGAGTCCCGATTTCGGGCTCTCTATCGTTTCCGGCTCCCTTTTCACTTCCTGGAAGAGGCCTTCCACTCTAATTAGGCTGCAAGCATGGAAAGGCCCCGATTTCACTGTGAGTTATGTCTGCAAAGCTATTTTGGAGGGGAAATTTTCCTGTTGGGGGGACATCCGAAATATTTAATAATCTAACGAAATTTTGGGCCCAGGGGGTGCGTAAAAGAAAGTCCACTTCCGGGATTGGCCTTGTGATCCGTATAAACTTGAAAGGCCCATTACATACGAATCACTTACGATTCCTTTTAATTTCCGTTTCATTTTTCTCATGCCTATTATCTATCTGGAATATGGTCTTTATCTTTTTCCATTTTACCAAGCATTATCATATTTTCTAATGAATCATCTCTTCATATAATATAGCCAAAGCATGACAACCTCAGTTTAGTCATCTTGGCTTCTAGGGAAGGTTCAGGTCTGATTTGCTCTAACACCCATTTTATTTGTCTTTTTAGTAGTCTCCGGTATCCACCAAATTCCAGCAGCATATCTCAGATGAGTTGATTTACTTCCCACCAGCTTTTTTTCACTGTCTAGTTTTCATAACCATACACAGGAATGGGGAATATGATGGCATGGGCCACTCTAATTTTAAAATTTATTTATTTATTTATGACATTTATTTGCTGCCCTTCTCACCCCAAAGGGGACTCAGAGCGGCTTACAAATTATATGTACATACAATATATTATATTATTAGTGTTATATATTATTATATTGTACTATACCACTATATTGTAATATTATTAGTAATAGTACATGAATATGAAATATAAAATTATTATATTGTGTTATTAGTATTACATTAGAATATTATCAATATTATACAGTATGTGTATATAATATATTATATTATTAGCACAGCACAATATTAGTATTATATATTACTATATTGTTCTATACCACTATACTGTAATATTATTAGTAATATTACATGTCATATAAAATATATAAATATTATTGAGTCATAAATCATTACACTTCAAAATTTTGTCTGTTTCCTTCATAGCTGCCCTTCCAACAGTCAGTTCCTTTCTTTCCCAGCTCACACTTCATTACAATGTTTATTACAGATGTGAGTGCCGCAATCTCACACCAAAGGTTTGTATTTCTCTAGAACTCCTTCACCATCTTCTCAATCTTGCCAGAAAGGAAATTTGGCAGTTGTAAAAGTGTAAAAGGCTTTGGATGAAGCAGTGTCTTTGTCAACAGAAGTATTCCTGTAAATCACTTTAAAAAGTAGTCCGACATAGCAGTTTAGACATGAAGTTATCAGTCATCAGGGGTGGAAAGTTAGGTTGCTGCACACCAAGTAGGTCAGCTTTTAATTTCACATTGCTTTACCAGAAATCTGGATCTGCAATCAGAGGACATCTATGAAAGAATAATAAATATGAAGAAAGTATGGAATGAAAGGGACTGATTTATGAGCTACGCATAAAAGAAATATATTTAGCTTCATTAAGCAGTGACTAAGAGGACATGAGATAACCATCTGCAAATATATGACAGATGCAAACAATACTTTGGTGGAAAGCTGGGCCCAGAAATAATGGTTAGACTATGATTCTAGGGGGGGAGCAGGGGGGGTCAACATCACAATGGCTCTTTTCACCAGTTTCCTTCTCCCACTGGAGGCTGGCCATCTCCACATCAGCAAAACAAGAGAGGAAGAATAGGACCCACATTTTGGATTGGGTAGCATTTGGGTAATTTACATTTAGAGG
The DNA here is from genome assembly GCA_030556195.1 of Anolis apletophallus. Classification (NCBI taxonomy): domain Eukaryota; kingdom Metazoa; phylum Chordata; class Lepidosauria; order Squamata; family Anolidae; genus Anolis; species Anolis apletophallus. Next base: position 101,978,525 of record JARBWK010000009.1, read on the forward strand.
CATAGATTTGGAAATAATGACTAAGTTTTTAAATAAAAAACCTCACATAATACATCTCACCATAGTGGAGAAGACTGTGATAGCAAAGAAGTTACTGAGTCTTCTAGGTCTCTGAATTTATCCAAAGTAGATGTTATCCATGGCGAAAGCTAACTTTGTCTTCCTTTTTTAGGCCTATCCTTTGGAACAGAAGAAGGCAGGCTTGTTCAATTTTCTACATAACACAACAGTTCATCAGATATTTAAACAGTAACACTATCTCTGACACTAATTCAAAAAAAAGGATTATCTTCCATTTTCTGCTCCTTAGGTGTTTGTTACCAATCTCCTGTGCAGGGACCAACAAATAGAGTGTCAGGAGAATAGTGTCTCACAACTCTCCTCAAACTTTGCCAGTTAGGCAGAATGGTCAAACTAAATATTAGGGTTGGTTTAGAACCCCAAAATCGTGGTTCTAAAAACAGGGGGGGGGTATGCTTAACGTAATGAATTGCAAAAAAAAATTCAAAAAAATTCTTAATTGATATGTTATTACTTACAAAATTTTGTAATTGGTTCTAAATTGTCCAAAGCAGGGAAACAGGACTGACACTGCTTTAAGCACAGGCAAATCAAGGGGCAACATTTCCCTTCTTCTCTGGAGTGCAATTCACTGGGACCTATTATTATTATAATAAAATGCCTGGGCCTGCTTGGAGGGAAATATAATGCATTATTATTATTATTATTATAAAATGCCTGGGGAACCCTTGCAGGGAAATATAATGCATTAATATTATTATTATTATTATAAAATGCCTGGGGAACCCTTGCAGGGAAATATAATGCATTAATATTATTATTATTATTATAAAATGCCTGGGGAACCCTTGCAGGGAAATATAATGCATTAATATTGTTATATTATTATAAAATGCCTAGGGAACCCTTGCAGGGAAATATAATGCATTAATATTATTATATTTTTATAAAATGCCCCTGGGCCTCCTTGCAGGGAAATATAATGCATTAATATTATTATTATTATTATTATTATAAAATAGTTGCCCACCTCTGGTCTAGGACTTGCTTCTCGAGTGCTCTTCTCACTCCCTCACTCCAGCTTTTCCCCCTTCAGTTTTCCAAACCACTCTAGGACCCCTGTTTTTCCTCTATGGTTTTTCTTGCTTCTCTTTACTTTTCCTTCTCCTCTCCGTGCTCTTCTCACTCCCTCCTGCCCTTCTTTCAGCCTTCCTTATGTCCTTCTCCTCTTTCCTTCTATCTAGCCTAATTTCCTGGGGTTTAAATGCCTTTTTTCCTCTCAGTCCTCCAAGCCTCTCTAGGACTAGCGCTGCGGTTCTCTATGGTTCCAGTTGCTTTTTCACTTCCTAGAGGAAGGCCTTTCACTTAATTTAGGCTCCGACCATGCAAAGGCCCTGATATGACTGTGAGTAATGTCTGGAAAGCTATTTTGGAGGCGATAATTTTCCTGTTAGAGGGACATACGAAATAATTACAATAATAAAGAACTTTGGGGACTACGAAGTGCGGTAAACAAAGTCCACTTCCGGTTTGGTGGGAGAAGTGTGGTAAAGCTCAAAATTAGCATTTTGAACGGATCTAATATGAACTAATTTAATTTCTTCATCTGAAAACCCAACCCTACTAAATATGCATTTGTAATAGAGTGAGAGGTTGTCTTGGTAAGGTGGAATCTTCATCGAAATCCTGTGTCTTTTGCTGCTAGTCCACATTTCTTGTCCCCAAACAAAGAAAAGTCTGATCAGGTGTTGTGCAAGGCAAGCTGGTTCTAGTCAAATGAAGCTGGGAAATGGGCTACATGCCTGGTCATCCCTTAATTGCTTTCTCCTATTTTCTTTTCTGTAACCAACATCTGGATTCACTTACTGAGTTTCTCGCAGTCTGATAGCACTAAATAATTACCTGCTGAAAATAGGTCCGAATTGCTTGGAGCTTGTCAAAACCCAATCAGCCAGCTATGAAACAAACATCTGGAGCTCTACTAGGTAAGATAGGATGTTCCACTGTTAGTTATCAAAGGAGTGTGTGCGTGTGAGTGCTCATGTGTGTGTGTGAGAGAGAGATAAATAGGGGAGTGTAGGAGACAGCAAGCAGCAATGAGGAACTTACCAGTTGGGATGGAAAAGAGTTCTGTTGAAAGCGAGTTGCTGAAAATTGTCCTCGTGAGACATAATGCTTGACAATTTTTGACAATATGAATTGCTTGACAGTTAATATGTTCTAAAGCGTACAGTGTATTGGACAGGAATATTACAAGCACATTTTAGTCAAGGGGGAAGATGGACAAAATTGCATATCAAATATGCTTACAATTTCCATGCTAGAATAAAAAAGACTTATACTCTCATAGGAATGAAGCATGGAATGAAAATTCAGGCAGAATGTTGAGAAATACAATGATATTGAGATACATTATCCATGAGTGATGGGGGGCTCCATGGTGCCATGCTGCTTCCTGCCTCCTCCTCCTCCTGAGAAATGCTCACACTCCTTTCCTTGCCACCTAAACCCTTGCCCCTTCGCCTTCTTTGCTTCAAAAACTTTATTTCCCTCCTACCACACAGGGAGTGCTTTGTGCTGAACTAGATGGCCCCTGGAATTGCTCCTATTTGTTGTAGTTCAGCCCATGATGGTGCCTGCACTTAATGTCAATGAAGAAGAGGATCATGGGATTTCTGGGTTTGTGAGCCAGCATGAGATTTTAAGACCTGAAACGGAGCTGACTGTGTCTCCAGCAGCTAGTGAAGGCCACATTCCAGAGGGGGGCTCAGATGGTACTGAGAAGCCTTTCTCTAGAGAAGCAAGGTTAGAGGCTGAAGTGAGCTGAGAGGATGAAATCCCAGGAGGAGAGTTTAATGAGCTGATAGATAGGAGACCTAGTTTTTTCAAACTCAGGGCTGCCCAGCAGAGGGTCACAGCACTTGTTAGAGAAAAAGCCATTATCAGGTTGTCAGGGTAGATGGCATGATTTCATGTCTACAATAGAGAGACCAGAAGGATTTTCCAGTAGTCTGGTCTACGTTGGAGCTTAAAGCAACATCTCTTGCCAAGTCTTAGTTAAAGGAATTTTAGTTCCTAGTCTTCATTTGTTCCTGTTTCATGTTTGCAAGTTTGAGTGATTATTCTCGGGTTTTTTGCATTGGATTTTATGTTTCCTGGTGTATCCTTGTTCTTTTGTATTTCTGTATTAAATGCCCTCTCATTTTGGGACTTTTGAGACTACTCTTGTACTTTGAATCTCATGGACTTTGACATTTTTACTATTTTTGATGAATTGCTTTTTATATAATATTCAACAAACTGCTTGTTGATTTAACTTGGATTGCAGTGTGGTAAAGTACAGAGGTGTTTCCTGCTCTCAAGTACAACACTATCACTGTTATTACTACTGCTGCTGCTGCTGCTGTTACTGTATCACTATTGCTACAAAGTCTTGATTGCCATCTGCCAGGAGTGCTTTGTATTTTTCTTGCATGGCATAAGGGGTTGACTGGATGGTCCCTGGGGTGTTCCACTGAAAAACTGCTAAGTTTATATTGGTTAAAATTGTTCTTAATATTAAATATTGTATTGTTATTTCTTTGTTTTATTCCTTCCTTTTTCTTTTGCACTACCAATGAGATATGTGCAGTGTGCATAGGAATTTGTTCATTTTTCCCAGTTAGTTTATACAAACACTCTCGATCCATCTGTCATCTATCTCTGGCCTGGCCCACCTGTCAAATTTAAAAATGCAATGAGGCCCCTGTGTCCAAAGTTTGCCCATGGCTGATATATATATATATATATATATATATATATATATATATATATAATACATAAGATAATATATAAAAATTTCTTGGGACACTATGAGAAATTTTTGCTTCAAAATGGGCTCCACATCTGAAAAGGTTTGGGAATACCTACTTTATACCATGCATAATTTTAATTATTTATACCCTCTTGTCTGCTTTCTGAGTTAAACAGCTCCCTTCCCCTCAAATCGTCTAAAACAGACAGGTCATGGCATCCAGTTTTGATTTGGGCAAATTTTTGACTGACTGTTTTGCAATATGGCTAACGGGATTGAAATTTTGGGAGCAAAACTATTGTATTCTATGATGGGTTTGAGCTGTTCTGGAGATAAGTTGTCCATAACAATATTTTGGGGCTTCTGTGAATATTGGAAGTGTTCAGAAGCTGCATTTTTGGGCTGCAAGCACCCCATTTGGCTCACAGACTACATTTTGACCACTCTAATGTAGAACCTCACTCAGAATTGATTCAATTTATTTGCAAATGTTGATGTAGTCCATAACTCTTATCATCTGTTATTCTTCCAAAAATGAATGAATGATTTTATTGATTACCCAGTTGGCCTTATCAAAACAGACAGTACAAACACAACATACAACATACATCTGGTCCTCTTAAAATACAAATATACAGGTATTTGTCAGCTTGAAACCAATGTAGCTTAGCCATAGATATATACATCAACTATCCTCATCTCCCCTACACTGTACCGCAATCTGATCTATGTACTCCGATCTCCCTTTAGCAGCTTTAAACAAAGGGCAACTTTTGTTGTCAGAATGTAGTTGTAGCCGACCAACAAAAATGAGGTTTTGGCCACTGTATCCCAGCTTGTTTTATTGCAAATAAAAGGTCACAAGTATGGTTTCCTTTCTTTTTCATATAGATCACAGTTATGTAAAGTGTGGTTCAGATTTTTGACTTTGGGGGCACCACAGGTACAGAGTCTTTCTTCATGTGGGATAGGATTGAATCTGCCGTGTCTCTCCATGGACTCCATTTGTTCAAATCTTTCCCTGGTAAAAGTGATTCTTAGGTGTCTTGGCAAATCAGCTTTTAGGTATGGAGCCCGCTGGAAATTTTGTTTAAAGCATCCTAACCACTTCAAGGATCCTGTGTTTGACAGAACGGCTATATCTTTCTGGGCTTCAATATCTAGGATCCTTTGAATTACTGTCCTTTTCTCAGCATTCCTATTCTGGCCTAAGCTTATTTGTAATCTGCAAGTGCATAGGAACCTTGTTAATTGTTCTGACCGTCCAGGAAGCTTGATTTTGACCATTAGATTGTTCTAAAAAGTACAACTTTGGGAGTTTATTATTTTTGAGATTTTTTAATTTTAAACCGGTAATTAAAGGCCCTGATTTTGGCGAGTCCTTTGATAGATAGATAAATGTGTTATTCTTCCACATTTATATTAGCATCTTCTGTTGACCTTGAAATGTTTTAGTGTATACATTAAAGAAAAACTGCTACTTTATTGGTGCAATCGGTTCATCGATTTTATGAGAACATCTTGTAAATAGAATAAAACCAAACCAAATAAGTCATGGTGATGTTCTAATTTTGATAGGATCCCCTATGTTCTAAGACCCAGAATGTTCCCAGGTTTTGAGAAATCTTTTTAGGTGGTTTTGTGGTGGAAGAAAATATGGATGGCTATTCATGAATATGTATTGAAGATGATAAAGTGAAACCACTGAGGGAAGCAAAATCTGTTTAGCTATTTTTGCTGGACAATACAGATTTCTAAGAAGTTGGGAACACTTGAACTGGAAAATAGGTACTGCAAAGCTTGTTTATATCTGGGACCGATCTGTAGTTCTAAAGCGTGAAAAAAGTAAACACACGATTCTTTATACATTTTCATTAAAAAGCTATTTTGTTTACATTTACAGCATTTATATTATTTGATCAGCTATCTATAAATAATACTCTTGTTTTAATTTAATTTGGATAGGGAGTTTAGCTGGTGATAGTGGTTTAATCACTGGACTCCAACTCTGGAAAACACAACTTGAATTCCTGATCTGATTGTGCATTTATACATACTTAGGGCATATAATGCACTTTCAGAATGCAGATTAACTGCATTGAACAGAGTTGGCAGAGTAGACTCATACAATCCAGTTCAATCTGCATTCTAAGAGTCTACACTGACCATTATAATACAGTTCAAACTGCATTATATGCCTTATCCTCTGAAAACTCAATGATCACCTTCGGGTGACCATAAGCAGAAAATTGCTTGAAGGCACACAACAACAACAACAGCAACAGCAACAGCAACAGCAACAGATCAAACTTTAAAGTTAGCAGAGAGTGGTCTATCTATCTATTAGGCTTGCCTGATTAAAAATGGTTCAAAGCTTGTTTTGGATGTAGGCAGGCATGTAGCCGGGGGGGCTTGAGGGGCTTCAGCCCCCCCAATTCTCAGGGTGGTCCACGAGAATGCCTTACTGGTCCATTATTTAGACTATGTTTATTCATATCATGATCTGATCACCATGCTCATATCCCATATGCATGGGGGTATTGGGATAACGATACAAACGGTTTGGTAGGGTAGACCCTCTCTCACTCAGACTCACCCCCCCCCGCCCCTAATCAAACTCAGCCCCTCCCAAATCAAAATCCTGGCTACGGCCCTGGATGTAGGGGGCGCTGGTGGTTCGGATCTAATGTCAATTCCAATTTTCACAGGAAAAAAAGTTCAAAATTTGTCAAAATTTCAGAGACTTCTGAATTCTTCATCAATGGTTTCAAAGTGTTATTTCCTGTTTCATTGGGTGGTCTTTACTTTTAAAGTAGTTGTTTTACTCCAGTACCGGGGGGGAGGGGGGAGCAAAGGGGAAAAAATCCATCCACTCTGGTTAAAACTGCTGGGAAAGGAAAGGAATCAATCCACAGTGGTTTAAACTGACATGGATCCATCCCATCCACACTGGTTTAAACTGAAGTGGGAGAGAAAGGAAAGGAATCCATCCACACTGGTTTAAACTGACATTTTTCTTGCTATTTTTCCCCCTTCCCTTCTCCTCTTTTCTTATCTCTCTTCCTTTTCCCTTTCTCCTCCAAATCCCAACCCATTCAGGAAAACATGGGGGGGGGGCTTTTTCTAGGTTCCCTGATTATGTTGTTCCCTTGCAAAGTGGTGGCGTGGCACCTTTCCCACCCAAGCAGCCTGCCCTAGCCTTTGCATCCCCGGCTCGCAATGAACCCGGCCCTTTTTAAAGTGCAATGGCTGCCGTGCCAAAACCCCGCCCCTCCGGAGGTGGTTTCCCCTCATTGACTGGAGGCAAGCTTGCCTCCAAACGCTGATTCATTTCCGATTCATTTCCTCGGTTGGAAAAAAAGATGGCGACAGTGGCTTCGAAATGGCAAGGATACTTCCGGGTTCCCAAATCTCTTCGAAATAATCCGAATAACGAAGATTCCGAATGAATCTACCCATCTATCTCTCTCTCCTTTTCTGCATTTTGCCATGTCTCGAAAAAAATCTTAAAAATTAAAAATGTGTAACTAGAAACTGTTATTTTGCTCTTACTTGTTGTATTGATTTTAAATATAATTCAAAAGGAAAGTAACCAGCTATACCTAGCAGGGCAGGTTGAGAGCCACTAATCTAAGGTGTTGAACTCTGTTCTCAAAGAGAGACAATGCCCTGAATTTCTTCTTTAATGTTTGGAATAAAATACAGACCTCGCTGCTTGGAAATCACAAGTGAATATTGTAAAAATTATGTTGATATTTGTCCCTTTCGCCTTGTATATCAGGGTAAGTGTGCCCCATACCAATGCTCTTTTTTCTGTACAATATTCTTTTACTTTACTCTTCTAATATTTGACAACTTTGCTAACAGTCAGGCTCAGGGATCACTCTAGACGCCCATTCTACCCTCTTTTTCCTTGCAGGATATGCCCCAACACAGTGGTTCTCAACCTGTGGTGTTTTGGCCTACAACTCCCAGAAATCCCAGCCAGTTTACCAGCTGTTAGGATTTCTGGGAGTTGAAGGCCAAAACATCAGGGAACCCACAGGTTGAGAACCACCCACTGCCCTAACACAAAGTGAGGCAACTGCTTCAGGCAGTAGATGCTAGGGGTCAACAATGACAACAGCTCCTTTCGAAATTCTTTCTGAATTACCTTTTCTTTAAACAGAGAACTAGTTGTGCCATATGGCTTGTCAAAAGGACCTACATAAATCTGTTGCCCTCAAATTAGTCCATAACCGCTATCACCAGTGATGAAGTCAAATCCAATTTCAAATTTGTCTGGCTTCTGAATGTGGAATGAAGAGGGAGCCAACATCTTATGCTGCATCTTGCTTTGTAAAATATCTTGGGCCAGCCCTGTTCAGTGGGGAGTTTGTGTCTCTTTAACTGTTTCTGATTTGGCCGAAATTATAAATTGAATGAAGCTAGAAGGGTGATGCTTGAGGTGAAACATTTGAGGCTTCCATGATTTGAAAACTAAATGTTCTTCATTTTCCATTGGCTGGAGGACACTAACCATGAAGTAGAAAATTACAATTAGCAGAAAGGGTGCTCAGAAAGCCTGTAAATCAATATAATCTCACGTCCTTGAACTCTGTGAATGGAATAAGTTCCATTCTTTATGGGCCCTTGTGCAAAAGAGATTGTTTGCTCCTGTAAGCACTGATCATTTGTGTATGCCATGGGCAATGAGCCGAAAGGGCCTCTTATCCACGGGGATTTGGTGCTGGAGGAACAATTATCTAATGTTAAGATTCATATGTGTACTAGCTGCTGGGGTTCCAGGACTCATTCATGTGGTTTAATGAGTCCCAAGGGTCTCATTTATACAGGCCATCATAAAATCACAAAATTATGGGAGGTAGGAATTGAAGAGGTGAGGGGGGAAAGAGGGCTGCTTAATCTGGATTACTATGGCAACCATGTTTTGACAAACTGTGACCAGCAGGAAAGAAGAAGAACGGGCAAAGTAGAACCCTGTAAACAAATGTGGTCAATATCACTAGCTGCTGATAAAATGATACAGGGTAGAGTCGTCCCTTTCCTAACAAAATGAGCTTGTATGCTCCTAATTGATTTAACTTGTCCTACCTAGACAGATATACTAATCAAAAGGGACAACGCTCGGTAGGTGAAGGATGAGGCAGGACACCTAAGGTGCATTTGCTTCTTCACCTTTTTGCTTTCTCTCATATTGATCCAAACAAAGACTCTTTCCAGCCCTGTAGGTTTTGGCAATGATACCAATTCATTGATCTGTTGCTGTGGTTCTTCCCCTTTTATTATCTTCTCTTCCACACCCAAATTCTTTACAGAATCAGAGTTCATGAGGATCTCAGCAGGTAAGAGAAGCTAGTCAAAACTTTTAAAAATAAATTTCAACAAGAATAAATGTAAGCTAAAAAAATTAGATGCCTTAATATAGTAACACTAAAAGTTGGCGGAAGTCTATGGGAGAAATGGCTCCAAGGTCTTGGTAGACCACAAACTACTTAGTACACTATACAAGTTCACCATGTAATACAAAGGCAAAAGAAAGTCCATCACAATTTTAGGTTGCATCAACAAAATTGTAGTGCTTTGATTAAGAGAAATAATGTCTCAGTGTGTCCATTTGGGGGGCACCACAATTTAAGAGCGCTATGGAGAATCATGAACATACCCAGAAGAGTGACAAAATAATAAAGGCAGAGGGATTTGGTATTTGCTGTATGTTTAGCCTGAGAAGGGAAAACTGAAAGGTGTTATGAAATACATATTTAAATATCTGAAGGACTTATGTGTGAATTATTATTATTATGTTTATTATTTTTATTTATATCCTGCTTTTTCTCTCCACAAAGAGACTCATCTTACATGAAAGCATTTCAATAAAGTCAAGGTAAAGGTTTTCCCCTGACATTAAGTCTAGTCGTGTCCGACTCTGGGGGTTGGTGCTCATCTTAATTTCTAAACCAAAGAACCGGCGTTGTCCATAGACACCTCTAAGGTCATGTGGCCAACATGATTGCATGGAGCGCTGTTACCTTCCCACAGAAGCAGTTCCTATTAAACTACTCACATTTGCATATTTTCAAACTGCTAGATTGGCAGAAACTGGGCCTAACAGCAGGAGCTCACCTTGCTTCCCAGATTCAAATTGCCAACCTTTCGGTCAGCAAGTTCATCATCTCAGTGGTTTAACCCGCTGCACCACAATACAATTTGCAATACAATTTAAAATATATAAATATACAAACATTAAAACAGAATTAAATATCATTAGTATTAAAAACAATTTAATTTAAAAATATCAAAACATAATGGTTCAAGCTCCAGAGGACAGGGCCTGAAATGATGGGATCAGATTATGAGAAAAGTGATTCTTGCTGTTAGTACAAGGTATTTTCTAATAAAAAGAGCTTTCTGACAGTGGAATTCTCCTTTTTTTCACAGTTTCCAAATGGAGACTGGTTAACCCCTACCTTTACTCACAGGAAATTGGAGAAGATGGGCGTTGCAATCCTTTCTATTCCATGAATCTCTTCTTTATATCTTACCACACCACAGAATTAGTTTACACATCTTCAGGGAATGGTAGCTCTGTGAGGCTGCAGGGGGCTAGAGATCAAACAGAATGCTCAGCAGCCTCAACAGACTACAATTTCCAAGTTTCTTTTGTGGGAAGGCATTCAACTTACACTGGTAAAAAGTCGATACAATTTTAATGTAGGACTGTCTATCCTTTACAGCTCTCTTCCCTTTCATTCTGACTTTTTTATTTGTTTGCTTTCCTCTTATTTTGCTAATTCCCAACACTTCTCCATCTGTTCTGTGACACACTTCACCTCTAACTTTCTATGAGTTTGCTTATTTCTCAGCTTCTTCTCAGTTAATAGATGGAGCTCTTTCCTGCCAGCTAATGATTTGAGTTTCATGTTAAAAGGAGGTGGCAAAAAGTGCAATGAAATACAAAGCACTGTATGCATATAAGTACCTCTCCATTGATACATGAATCCATTTGGCTTATTTGTACCCCAACTGCTAGCCAAAAACCTTGAAGTAATAATAATAATAATAATAATAATAATAATAATGAAATAGCTTACAATATCTTTAAAATTAAAAATAAATAGATAGTAATCGTGATGGAGTGACATATATGTGTGTATCTTCTCTCACCAGTGTTCCAGCTCTTCCCATGCTTCTGAACATGCATCTATTGTAGGAATTAATGCAGTTTGACATCATGTTAATTGCCATGGCTGAATGCTATAGACTCATGGGAGTTGTAACTTTGCAGTGCCTTTAGCCTTCTCTGCTTAGTGAAATGGTGCCTTCCCAAACTACAAGTCCCCATTAGGTCTGTTATTCTGATATTTTCACTAGACGAGCCTTCTCTCATGGGCCAGACAGAGAATTCCTGATGGCCAGATGTTGCCCTTCAACCATGGCTGTCCCATCACTGTTATAGTTGGTGAACATCACAAAGAGACAGAAGTAACAATGTTGTTATTAGAATTATAATTTGAAAGTGCCCATTGTTAAGACCAAGGAAGAGGAGGTGCATTTATTGAAAAGGTCTCTAGACAAAGTGATAATCTCTCTGGGAGTTGTAAGCCAACTCTTATTTGGAAAGGTAGTTTCCCAAATGAGATACACGTAAATGATGGTGATGAAAACTTTTCCAGATAGAGCCAACCAGAAAGGTGGGAACTGTTCAAATCTGTAAATGTTGGATTACGAGCTCCAGCCATTTTAGTCACAGGACTGCCCAGGATGAGGAATGCTGGGAATTGCAATCAATGAACATCTGCACAAAGCTGTTTCCCTTTTACATAAGCCCTACCATGTGGAAAACAGAAAACTGGAATTCTATACTGTATTTTATAAGAAATGCTTCTGGTAATATAGAAGCATTTGAGAACAATCTCATAGGATTATTTGTTTATCATGTTTATTACCTGATGTTTTGCTTCTGGCAGAGCACCAGAAATTCAAGACCCACTTAACAGATAGCAAAATGAGGGCTCAGTTTATTTCCCAAATCAGTGCCAAAACTATTAAATTGCTGCTTTATTCTCCATCCCTCAACATTCAAGCATCTGATTGTGCAGAAATGCAATATATATTTCACAGTGTGGCAGATGAACCAGCACTGAGGATAAAGGTGCTACAAGACAGATTTCTAGGGTGCACTGTTGTGTGTATAATTGCTGGCAGAGGGAGGCTGTGACAACTCAGTGTTACTGTCTATAAATATGAAACTTCAAAAGCCCTTCTGCCACCTACAGAAAGTCTTACGTCATTCGCTAATTAGAAATCGTGTAGTCTCCAGCTGTAATTAGGAATCTTGTAGTTTCTAGTCTTTTGAGTTAAACAATCCTATTCGAAAACCGTATTCACACTGTACAGTTGGATTTCATTTCCATAATAGGTGGAAGAAGATAGAGATAGGAATAGGGAAGAAGAAGATACGGTCATTGGCCTCTTACTAATGAGAAGGATCCCATGGGATTTGTATAAAACTTAGAAATTCTATTAATTAAAGGCACTGAAAAATGATTTCTCACATTTCTGTCATCTTGGCAAATCCTATTCATTTCAAGGGGGCTCAAAGAACTTGCTCATTACTCTTCAGTGTCAAAACAGATTTATTGTAAGACACAGTGATACTTCCTTGATGATTACATACTGAGACTTCCACCCAATACTATGCAGATAGGAGCAGGGCTGGTTCATATATTTAGGCTGAGATTCCCTCCTTGCCTGGAATTGTATTGCATATCTACTGAAAAGAAGTAAATCCTATTAAGTTGTATGGAACTTATTAAGGGCCTAAAGCTATGGGATCCATGCCACACTTCAGTTGTTATTGGACTGCAGCTTCACATAGCCCTGATCATTATAGCCAATGGTGCTGCATGCTGGGAACTGCAGTCCAGCAACACATGGATGGCCACACATGGTAACAGTTGGTATCCATGCCAGAGGGGTAGTGAATCCCATTTGCATTGCTATTCAAGGTGCTAAACTCTGCCCCCCCCAACCCCCCCCCCATGAAAATAAGTTTAATATCGCAGATAATTCATTTTAGGACATTTTAGGTTTTCTGATAACATGGAAGCTAGTAGCTGCAACTAGACATGCAAATCCCATTTAATACATTTAGTCCTACTTCTGAGACTCAAAATGTTCATTTGTTGCCGGGCCAGCAATAGGCTGAAGACTATGAATACACACTTCTCTAGACATACATGTGAACTAATAATATGAGCACCACACATAAAACATCTCTACACAAGCACACACACACAACCATCTTTTGGTGAGGGAGCCTAGAATCTGGGAAAGCTATTTTTTGGATTAGGACTTCTGGCTTCCCCCAATTGGTATGTCCACTGGATGACTCTGCTAATCACCTGCATTTAGATAAATCTCAGTATATTCTGTTACCACACAAAAGTTTCCATTGCTTCTGAAAATGCCAGAACAAGTCTGTAGACTAACAAATGAGGTGTTATAAATATTAAAACAACTATTTTCGTATTTATAGTCTTTTAAGTCCTGCATCAGACACTGTTTGACTAATCCAATGAATATAATCTTGATAAGAGAATTTGCATTTTCGTTTCTAAAACATTTCTTATTTTTATGATGATTTTAATAACTTTTCTAGTAGATCCTGCTAGAAAGTTAGCTGACTGAAGATGTGAAATCACTCTCATATATTTGAGGAACCACGGTGTATCATTTTCCAGTTTAAAAAGAAGAGGAGGATGGATGGATGGAGGAGGAAGGAGGCCAACAACAATGACAACAACAAATTCAAAGCTGTGATACCAAGGCACTGGGAACATTTGCATGATAACAGACTACACAAAGCCCTTTCCCATCTGATGCAAACTGCTGAGATCTTGCATCAGGAGACAAATGTGTTTCATATAGGCTAGTTGGTTGAAAGATTCTGGGAGTTCTAACACACATACCCTACCCCAAAGAAAAAATGTTTCATAAGCCATTCACACATGACACAGTAATTTCTCGATTGTTGAAGAATGAGGGTCAATGATAATGCATCCAGTTATTTTCCTTTGAATTGATATGTTGCAACATGCACCAGTGGGACCTTCAGGGATTCAAGGAACATTTCCACAGATGGGATCTTTGCAGCACATCCAGCCAAAGTAAAACTGTTAGATGCAGCTGAATTTGTAACTTTGACTTTTGGGAAATGTGAGAGATATCCACAGACCTTTCAAACAGAGGAATCAAATTGACAAGGCAGAAGCTGAACAGTAATATACACATGCTCTAGAAAAGGGGGCTCTTAATTTCTGTAAAAACATGGATAAATAGATTCAATTACAAATTACGTGTGCCTCATTAGATACATGCCAGCAATCATTAAAATATATGTTATTTGGGGAACAGAGAAGGAAATGTATGCAGAGAGCATATTGAAATGATAATGGGCAGGGGTACTATAGAATGAGAGGTAATCATGGGATAGGGGAGGGCCATAGAGTATAGGCTGCCCCCACACTATCCCTTATATCTACTTTGTTAGACTTGACAACAGGTCACTGAAATGAAAAAAAGTGTTGCTCAATTCCAGGACAGTAAATGGAAAAACAACAAACAACTAGGAGCTGAGTTGGGATGAACATATCAACCTGGCTTGGATTATAGACATCTGGCTGGAGTAATATATATATATATATATATATATATATATATATATATATATGTGTGTGTGTGTGTGTGTGTGTGTGTGTGTGTGTGTGTGTGTGTGTGTTAATCCTTTCCAAATCTGTTCACCTGGATGATTCTCTGCAAATCATCAGGCAAGGCCTTCCTGGGTGTGGGGAAAACTTTAGCCATATCTAATTAGACTTCATAAATAAACATGGAACATTGAAGAATAACATAAGGAGGAATCCTCACAAGTCAACCTGAAGTCATTGCTTTCATATTAATTGATACAAGAGCAGGAAATCGTATTATAGAATCAGCCATATACAGTCTGATAATGGAAAGCAACTGTCTCAGGTGGCGGAAGTTGCAAAAACTGCAATGAGTCAATTGGCTCTTCTTTTTGAAACCTTGGCTCAGAGGACATAACACCACACAGTCTAAATCTTCACTAAATTGGGATATTGGTTTTAGGTGTCAGGGAGGATGCTATTGCATTTCCAGTATTCAACTCACAATCCAGTCAACTCCATCAGGTGGATTGGAGGAAAAGATACCATCTGGTCTTTCAGCTCAGGCAGTGTAAATATTTTGGGTCCTATTTACAATAGATAACTTTATGCATACAGCAAGTGAAGGGGAAGGTACAAATGGTCCAAAGGATTGTATTTCTCGTCACTCCCCATAGATTTCATGACACCATTTGCTAGGAGCTTGGAACAGAATGGTTATTGGATTAGAATTAGAATTTCTCAGCACTTTTCATATTTGTCTGCCCATTATGAACTAGTAAAAGGAAGCCGATGCTTAGTACCACCCATTATGAGAAGTGAATTGTGGCTGAGATCTAGAGCAGAGATCTAGATATCTATGTTCATAGACCTTTTCTCACAGCCATCAATACATAATGTCAAAATGTTTAGAACAGACATTATCTCACCTTGGAAGAAATGTAGAAGGCCAAGTCCAAATTGAGTCCCCTTTGGGGGGTGAGAAGGATGGGTTAGAAATGAAATAAATAAATAAATAAATAAATGACTTGGCAACTATGTCTTCCCTAATCCACGTCTACTATGGTAAAGCATGTGGGAAGGTTGTAGCTGTCTTGAATCCCAGTTCTGGAGCGAAGGTGTGATATGATGGACCTCTTGCAGATTATGTAGACTGTTTAATATCTATGGTTGCCTTCCTCTCCTGTTTGCACTGATGCTATTTGGATCTGCAAATATTAGTCCTTCAGTTTCCTTTTCTCAGCATCCCATTCTCTAATCATTACCAGTTGTTTCCCTTTTCAGTTTGTCCTTCCGTGCTTTTAATGTACTGGCTCTATGGTGATTTGTTCTGCCAGGCTTCAAAGAGATTTTTCAAGATTTTCTTTCTATATGCACCCTTTGTTTCCTTAGTGTTCCATATATTCTATATATATACATCTATCAACATCATTCTTTCTTGTCTTTGCTGTATTCACTCAATGATCTTTTCCTGTCTTCAACAATTTGCTTCACTTGTAATACCTCCCAGCAACCAATTCTATGCAGTTGATATAATTGATTAATATCACTTTCGAAATGTAGAAGGTGGTTTGCTGTCACCATTCCCCAGGTTTTTCTATCTACTACATCTAGTCTGAGTCCAATCAACAGTTCCAACACTATATTGGATAACTGGTATGGCCTTGGGGCTGTAACCTGAATTATGTTTCTGCTGTAAAGTTTGATTTTAGACAGTTTGGTACTTCTTTGTATACTCAATATCAGTGATTTTTTTTCCATTTTGTTATCCTCTACTTGTTTGTTTGTTTGTTGTGTTTTATTATTTGGGGGAGAAATCAATAAGTGAGAGAAGGAGTGCTTTGTGTTTTCTGTTTTCTCATTTTTCTTAATGCAAACATTTTGCTACCAGAGACATAATAGCAAATGCCCCTCATGTTCAGTCAAGGATTATGCAAGAAGTGTAGGTATTTTGGAGGGGTGAGAGATAAGGACATTGCCTTCCCAAGAAGAATTCTGCCTCCACATGACACTTTGTCCCAGCCTCCAAATGTCTAACATTGCAATGAGACTGAAAACAATTTACGCTTAGATCATTTCTATTTGCTGTATCCATATTCCCTTGGTAACTGCCTGCCTTTTTTCTTTAGATGCCCAATACATAGTCAACAGGTGTTTTGGGGATTTGCTAGAAATTTGGACTTTGAATGAAAGATTAATTTTAAGGGGCAAGATTCTTATTTGGGGGAGCAACTCCATCATCCTCTTTGAAATCCTTCACCCTTGAATGGTTCCCAAAACCATCCAAATTAATATGACATAAAATGTCTTCTCTTTCAGTCAGAATAAAATAATAATAAACGTGAAATAACTAGTCATTTGCTGACCTCGAATAACATCTGAAATCTGCTGCCTGAAGAAGCTGTCCTACTAAGCCCAGCAGTAGGGCTGACCTTGGTTAAAGCCCTCCTCCTGCGTGCCTGTCCTGCAAGTTGTCTCATTTCATCATCCCCATATGAGCACAATGTGATTACCAAATCATTTCTTCCTTTTAATGTATCATTCTTTGCCCTTAGTTGCCATAATTGTCCCTCTTCCATCTGCTTCCTGGCTGTTAGACAAGGCCTTCAACCGTTGCTTGTCTCCCTCTCACCCTCTCATCTCTTCCACAAAATAAGAGCAGGAATGAAGTGCCAGTCAGAAAAATATGCAAATGATGGGTGCTGATTTACTGCAACTACTTTGCCTAATTAGTACCTTTAATTTGCATACTATGCAAATGAAATTGCTAGGATTTGGGTGTTTGAGTACGTAGGCTCTTCAGCTCTACAACAAGACCTCTTGAACTTGATGGAAAGGGCTGCTACTTTGTAAAAACTTTAAGCTGCTGTTTTAACCACAGCCTGACACTGACATTTAGCAGATAAAAGCTTTTGCTGGTATAGAGATCAGTGACAGGGAAAAAGCTTCTTCTGGTTAAGGGTTGAGATGTTAACAGGTGCAGGAGGAGTCATAAATGATAGAGAACATGTGGAACGGCTAGAGATCCTGATTGAGGAGCAAAGACAGCAATGGCTTGGAGAAACAACCTGAAACCTTTATTATAGAAACTCCATTCTAAGAGGAAATTTAGTCAGAATGTAATCTAATCTAGTCTCATTCTAGGGAAGAGCTGAGAGAGGTCTGACAGAAAGAATTGAGGTGGAAAAGGTAGAGAAATGCAAGATACAAATAGAGTAAGTAAGTAAATAAATACTGTCTGCACTGAGGCATTTATGGCTCTTTAATGTTAAGCATTTTTTTTACAATGAAAGGACTGAATCCTGATCATTATCCTCCACTAAAGAGGACCTATTGACTCAATTGTTGAATAGGTAGTTAACACATGGGTAAATTTAGGTGATTACCAAAGTCTACCTTAGTCAGGAAGAGCAATAGGGTTTAAGTACAGTGGAAGGAAATATCTTGTGTCTCTTTGCTCAACACCATTGCAACAGGTATGGAAGGGCAACCAAAAACTTCTGGATGTGACTCTACCCTTTGTCCTCGCTCTTCTCCTTGTACCTTGAAGGACAGTTAGCTCTTGGGCAAAGCCTTGCAGCTTGTTTGAAAATGATACTACTTTTGATTCTCCTTCTATAGTTTAACTTGACTATCTTGCAACCTTTGCCATTTGAGGTGCATCTGTACTGTAGAATTAATGTATTTTAATACCACTAACTGTCATTGCTCAATAACACGGAATCATGGGAACTAACGTTCACATACTTTAGCCTTGTCTGCAAATAGTGCTGATGTCTCACCAGCCTACAGTGTAAATGCACCCTAAGTCTTGCCCAACCAGGAACAGGACAACTTTTCCCCAGATGTTTATGCTTTGTTCTGAAGCACTTTTAGCCTGTAAAAAATTATATTTTCCAAATGCAAACTTCACTTTATATGGTTTGGTCCTTGAGAATAGAGATTTGCAACATTTATATATACAGCTTGTATACCTCCATATGCTTTCCCAAGTTCTGGATTGGGCTAGAAACTCTGATTTCAATTTTCTTTCTTTCTAACATTTATATGCCATCGTCCCCAATGAAAATTAAAATACAATCACATTGAAAACATGTTTAAAGTATAAATTATTCAAAAATAGAACAAAGTTTAAAAGGTGGAGCACAGTCTCTCTTCCTGACTCATTAAAAGACTACATTTGAGCAGTTACTGATCAAAACCCTGCTTGAAGAACAAACAAGGTTTTGCCTGTCACTGAAGGGAGAGCAGAGAGGGGGCCACCATAGGCAGGAGCAGTCCTTGAGAAGGATCTTACATTCTCACCTGGATGTGAGGGTGATCTAGCTGCCACATCTGTCATCCCATTGATCGCCAAAGTTGATTCGGCTGATCTGGCTAAATAGGTGGATGTCCTCTTCCTCCCTTACCACTCCATGTGCGTCCCTCCTGAAGCTGCATGCTCGGTGGAAGAGGACAATGCTCCAGGTATAGAAGGAGTGTACCAGTCTCGAGTATACATTAGCTATACCCCCCCCCTGCTAGAACCTCCAAGCATTCTCCAAACAAGCATTCTCACCAGACAGGCCTGTAATGCTGACAGAACTGAGAGAAAGCCCTCCCTGAGGATCCTGAAACTTTGGCATGTTTATCTAGGGCCATGATGGCGAACCTATGACATACGTGTCAGCACTGACACACACAGCCATTTTCTATGACACTGAGCTGCATACAGAGAAGTATGAGGCCATATGCAACGGTAAGGGTGCCGAACCCATTCTGGTTCGCCCAAAGAGACTTATGGAACCCACTCGGTTCCTGAATGCTCTGAGGGAATTGGAGCTCACCAGCGACTCAGTCGACAGGCAAGTGGAATGCTGGAATACCTGTCTTTCCACAGCCTTAGACGAGATCGCCCCCAGACGCCCTCTCATCCCCCGGAGTAATCGCTCGCCTTGGTTCACCGAGGAGTTACGGGCGATGAAACGGAGGAAGAGACAGCTAGAGGATGTGTGGAGAGATCTCCGTGACGGAGCATCGAGATCGGCTTATAAACAATTCAAGGATGTTTATGAGCGCGCTATCAAGGAAGCCAAAAAGGTCTACTACTCTTCCCTGATAGAGTCAGCTAGATAGAGTCACTGACAACAATTTCGACTGTCCCAAACGATAGGGGTTTGGCTCCCACAGCTGAGGCATTCCAGAACTTTTTTGCTGACAAGATCTCGACTCTCCGCCGGGATATCCCGGCCACTCTTGATACAGTACGTGAACTCGAGACCCCGCCGCCACTCGGCGGGCCCACCTTCACCCGCTTCCAACTGCTGGACGCAGCAGCTGTCGACAAGTTGCTCGCTGCAGCTAGACCAACTACCTGCTCCCTTGATCCATGCCTCTCCTGGCTTGTTAGATCTTGCCAGGAGGGGCTACGAGACCCCCTGGGAAAGATTATCAACAGCTCCCTTGAGCAAGGAGTGTTCCCAGGGGGTTTGAAAGAGGCAATGGTAAGACCGCTGCTGAACAAGCCGAACTTAGACCCTTCGGCTCCCTCCAATTACCGGCCTGTGTCCAATTTGCCTTTTTTAGGCAAGGTAATTGAGAGGGCAGCAGCGGATCAGCTGCAGCGGTACTTGGAAGACACAGCTGGACTCGATCCCTTCCAGTCCGGCTTCCGTATTGGGCATGGGACGGAGACCGTGCTTGTCACCATTACAGACCAACTTCGCCGCCAACTGGACCAGGGTGGGTCAGCCCTGCTTGTTTTGTTAGATCTAACATCAGCGTTTGATACCGTAGATCATGTATTGTTAGCCCACCGCCTAGCTGTGACTGGAGTCAGGGGGACTGCCCTTAAATGGGTGGCCTCCTTTCTCCAGGATCGGGGACAGCGCGTGGAGAGGGGAGAGGAGGTCTCCGGGAGGCTCCCATTAAGTTGCGGGGTCCCCCAGGGGGCCATCCTCTCACCCTTATTTAACATTTACATGTGCCCCCTGGCCCAGCTGGCCCGCGACTTTGGTCTGGAGTGTTATCAGTACGCTGATGACACCCAGCTTCTGCTGAGAATGGACGGCAGGCCGGATACCGTACCCGATTGTTTCCATCTATGCCTGGAAGCCGTGACTGGATGGCTGCGTGCCAGCTGGCTGAAGGTGAACCTGTCGAAGACGGAGATCTTGTGGCCTGGTCGACCTGGGCTGGATGAGTGCCGGTTGCCTACCCTGGATGGCGAGCAACTTAGCCCGTCATCCTTGGTTAAGAGCTTGGGTGTTAAGTTGGACTCCTCGCTGACCACGGAGGCCCAGGTCTCCATGGTCAGCAAGACGTCATTCTTCCACCTACGACAGGCTAGGCGACTGGCCCCCTACCTGTCCAGGGATGACCTGGCCACGGTGATCCAAGCGACGGTCATCTCGAGGCTGGATTACTGTAACGCCCTCTACGTCGGCCTTCCCTTGTCGACAATCCGGAAACTCAAGCTGGTGCAGAATGCTGCAGCTCGCTTGCTGGTGGGAGCACCAGTGAGGGAGCACATTACTCCCATCCTCCGGCAACTGCACTGGCTTCCCATCGAGTACTGGATTGCCTTCAAGGTGCTGGTTTTAACCTTTAAGGCCTTGCACGGTCTAGGCCTGTGTACCTGAGGGACCGCCTTACCCACGTTCCCCGAGATCACTGCACTCGGAAGAGCGAAATTTGCTGGTTGTACCATCGTCCCGCTCCTGCCATTTGTCCAGCACAAGACAGAGAGCCTTCTCTGCAGCGGCTCCAGTACTCTGGAATTTGCTCCCCGACCACATTCGAGCGGTCTCTGAACTCCTCCCTTTTCGAAGGGAATGCAAGATGACCCTCTTCAGATTAGCGTTCGGGCAAATCCAAATTTAATTTGGTCCGTCTCGCTTCAGTTAAGGATTCGTAGACCTGTACCACCATGGCTACGTATTGTGTTTTTACTGTATGTTTTATTGTATGTTTTTACTGTTTTATCGCATGTTTATTGTATGCTTGTATTTTGTGATCCGCCCCGAGCCTGCTGGGAGGAGCGGAATATAAAACCGAATAATAAATAAATAAATAAATAAATATGCCTAGAAGGACATTTCATCCTTGGCTCCTGCACGGCCAGGTGCAGTAGCTGAGGATGAAACATTTGTTGTAGTGTAGTGTAGACTCTCTATGCCAGAGATCTGTGGCACAAAGCATCTTTGACCTCACTTCCAGCTGGCGGAGCAAAGAGCAGCGGAATTTAGTGGGAGACATATCTCTGGGGCCCTGTGATCACCATTACCAGCAACCACATAACCCCCTCCCCCTCACTTATCTTAGTTCACACAAGTTAAATAATATCAAGACCAACAAAAGAAACCGACTGATGAATGCACAAAGAAGTCACTAAGCAGTTAAGTTAAATAATTAGTTTTTGGTTTATTAAATACAGTTATATATTACAATTATACATTATTGTTATTTAAACTATATTTATTTTTTTTAGTTACTGTATTTGTATACCGCTTTTCTTGGCCCGTAGGAGACTCAAGGCGGTTAACAGGGTGAAATTCAGTGCTTACAATATCATAAATACAATTAAAAACATAACATATAATAAAAGCTAATCAAATCAATAAAATATAAATTCATAGTGTCGCCTTGTTAAAAACGTTGTCCAGTCTCATTGTCGTCATTCCATTTTTCTATGCCAGTTACTCTGCATTTGGAAATGCTTGTTCAAAAAGTCTTGACTTTTTTCTGGAATGTTAAAAGGGAGGTGGCCAATCTAATATCTATAGGAAGGCCGTTCCATAGCCGAGGGGCCACCATCTAGAAGGCCCTGTCTCTCATCACAAAATTTTGTTGTTGACTTTTCCTCAAAGTGACACCCCACCTGAGTTATGCTTGGTTTTTTGGTGAACTTTGACACACCAAGCTCAAAAGGTTGCCCATCCCAATACTTCTCTTCATAGTCCATCTTTGTGACTAACATCACTCGTCAGCTAGTTAACAGTTATTTCTGGAGCTATACACTGATAATGCTGGCAAATGTTTCACCTTTTGCCAACATTTCTCCCTGGCTCACTCTTTGCCCAGGCCCCTTCACATTTCTAGATTAAGAGATAGAAATACCTGGATTTTGTAACTTTTTTCTCTCTCTCCCCCCACCTCCACCCTCTCAGAGAAGACTGTACATATATGTCTGTGTGGTTTGACAGAATGAGAAAGAGATTGGTATAGGTAAGTGTGCAGAATAATTTGGGCATCCTGATATTCTCCAGTATGATGCCAGCTTGCCTTCCCCTCTTGATCCATTTGGGGCTCCTGGGAAAGATATGCATAAGTCTGAACATGGCTGAGCAGCAGGTGTTGACCCCATTACAACAAATAGAAAAGGAATGTAATGCAAGGACTGACAAGAGCCAGAGCCAGAAAATGAGGGCAAGAACATAAGCCAAAACAAACTCTTATCATGAGTGAGCTCTTCTTTCTTCCTGACTCTTTTACACACACACACACACACACACACACACACACACACCCTGTCAAAATTATAAGGAGGAATGAAACAGGCAGCTAGAGCCTTGAGATAAAAAGGAGTGAATCAGCCCACGCTGATTGAGTACGGAGCCGATTACACATGGCTGACGGGGAATGAGAGGCACTGAGTTGGAAGAAGGTGGAAATTCCACATGCTGCAGCGCACATGGAATGATTGTGCCAGCACTTCAGACAGCCAGAGCTGAGGGCAGGTCTGACATGGAGCCTCCCCTCAGCAATTTGCTCAACAAGTACTCTGTCTCCCTCCACCTGTATAAAGGCTTGGGGAAGCAAGATAAGAAACCAATGGAGGGATGTGGAGGCTAGAGTATGCAAGTTACCTTCTAACAAAGTTTGCGGTCTTGCATTCCAATCTCTCTTATCAACCTGCTTGGATTTAAGATCCTTGAGGAAACTCATTTCTCAGCCCTGTAAACCTTATAGGCACTGCTGCTGAGGGCATGAAACAGGACCTTGTTGGTGGGTACTCCATGTCTCCCTGCCTACGTACACTCCTTTCTTATGCAGTTAGGTCTCATATTAGGCAGAGAATAAGTCCAAAACTGGGGGGGGGGATACCTTGGTGTGACAACCCCTTGTTGACTGGCCTCAGACTGGACAATCTTTCTATATCCAAACTGCTGACCCTCAATGCAAAGGGACCTTGAAGTTACCTCAGCCACTTCCGTCTTATGGCAGGGTAGACTATCTCCTTTATTAACCTTTGAACTGCAGAGATTTATAATTTCTCAGTATCCACTTGACCACGCTGCCACCATTTATCTGTCCGACCACTGACCTTGAGGGCCACCACCAATAAAAGAATTAGGAGAGGTGTTTTTCTTTTAAGATGCAAACAATTTATTATGACACAAATGGGTACAAAATCTTGGTTGGTTTTATACTTCCTCAGAGGCACAAACTTATTCTGTTACACAAAAAACACAATGGGGATATATTATAGGGTTTCCACTAAACCTCTATAAACCCCTGGACTCTTCCAACTTTAACTAGGTCTCTACACCCATACAACTGGACTGCTCTCTTGCAGACCTTAAGACCAACTAAAATACTGAACTGTTCTCTACAGTCCTCAGGACCAACTAACATAAAACAGAACTCTCCCCTCTCATGTGGCAGTTGGCTTCCAACCGCTCTTTATCAACTGTAAAATTCAAACCTTGAACATTCAAAAGCCTCTAGCCCTGGTTGCCATGGCGACAGCTCTTCAAAGCTTCTGCCAAGCCTCCCTTCTGGTTCACCCACAGCAAAATATTCCCGAACTACACAAAACAACATACATTTAACATATGTCACACAACATTTACACACAAATAATCGACATCATTACACTTGGTACTCCAGTATTCTCTCCATCAGGGTTTTCTGATATTTGTGAAACATTCTGATGATCTTAAAAATATTTTAGAAACGTTTTTCACCTCTACTCCAAACTACCTCTTTCTTTAATGTATACAAAAATCCATATACAGTACATTATCAAGGACCTTCTCTCTGTGACCAAATTGGCCCTCGGTGGCACAATGCATTAAACCCAGGACTACTGACCAACAGCTTGGCGGTTTGAATCCGGGGAGTGGGGTAAGCTCCAGTCTGTCAGCTCCAGCTTCACAAGTAGGGACATGAGGGAAGCCTCTCATAGGATGGTAAAACATTCAGGTGTAAAATTGGCCACTTCCCTCCAGATGGCCAAGTCTCTCAAGTCACTCCTGACACACTCAAAAAGACCAAATGCCAGCAAAGGAATGGAGATAAGATCCTAATAGTCTTATCTTTTCTGTATGAAAACACAGTGGTTTATATGTCAACTAGCTGAGGACCCAGCGGTGCCCAGGTTATTTGAGAAAGGCATTGTGTGGCAAGGTTGGTCTTTATGATTTGGTTATGTGGCTTGCAGTGGTCTCTGGAACTTAGTGAGGGTACTGCGAGTTCCATCGTTAATGGTCCATCCTTCTCCAAACTGCACCAGGATGTAGAATGGGTCATGGGGACTCTGTGTGCCAAGTGTGGTCTTGATCAGTCATTGGATGAGGGTCACAGCGGGCT
The DNA here is from genome assembly GCA_030556195.1 of Anolis apletophallus. Classification (NCBI taxonomy): domain Eukaryota; kingdom Metazoa; phylum Chordata; class Lepidosauria; order Squamata; family Anolidae; genus Anolis; species Anolis apletophallus. Next base: position 102,003,599 of record JARBWK010000009.1, read on the forward strand.
CTGGAAGTGAGTGAAGGTATTGGAAGTCCCAGCATCCATGGTCCCCTGTTCTCCAAACTACACCAGGATGTAGAGTGGGTCATGGGTATACTATATGCCAAGTGTGATCTTGATCAGTCATTGGATGAGGGTCGCAGCGGTCTCAGAAAGTGAGCGAAGGTACTTCAAGTCCCATCATCCATGGTCCGTTCCACTCAAAACTGCACCAGAATGTAGAGTGGGTCATGGGTACTCTGTATACCAAGTTTGGGCCTGATCTGTGATTTGTAGGGGCTGCAATGTTCTGTGGGAAATGAATCGGGTGACGGTACTGCAAATCCCATCATTTGTGAGCCATCCTGCCATAAACCACAGCAGGTTTGTAAAGTGGGCCATTGGGCCTCTGTGTGCCAAGTTTGTTCCTGATTCGTCATTGGTTTGGGCCACAGTGCTCTAAGGAAGTGAATTAAAGTACTGCAAGTCCCATCATCCATGGTCCATCCTCCCTCAAACTGCACCAGGATGTAGGGTGCATCTTGGGGGGTCTGTGTGCCAAGTTTGGTCTTGTTCTGTCATTGTTGGGGGCCTAGTCAGGAAAATCAAGTTGAGGAAGCCTAACAATATCCCATGAGCTGAGGCTTAGTCAGAAAAATCAAGTTAAGGAAGCCTTGCTGTCAATTTTGGGCCTGGTCTGTGATTTATAGGGGCTACAGTGTTGTTTGGGAAGTGAATCAGGTGAAGGTACTGCAAATCCCATCATTCGTGGCCCATCCTGCCCTAAACCACACCAGGTTGTGAAGTGGGCCATTGAGCTCCTGTGATCCGTCATTGCTGTGGGCCGCGGTGACTGACTGCCTGAGGCCTTTCCTTTTCCCTCTGCATTACCTTAGAATCAGGCATGTAGCCAGGGGGGCTTGCTTTAGCCCCGAAATTATCAGGATGGTCCGTGAGAAGGCCTTACTGGTACATTATTTAAACTGTTATGTTTATTAATATAATGATCTGATCACTATGCTCATTATATCCCACATTCATGGGGTTATTGGGATAACAATACAAAAGGTTTGGTAGGGTAGTCCCTCTCTTACTCAGACTCAGCCACTCCCAAATCAAACTCAGCCCTCCCCGAATCAAAATCCTGGCTACGGCCCTGCTTAGAATGTTGGCCAATCAGAGTCCTTTATGCAAATACTCCCTCAGTGGCAACCAATCCCCACTGTCTGTTGCCTTAGAATGTTGGAGTTCTGAGGCTGGCCAATCAGAGTGCTTTATGCAAATAATCCCACAGTGGCAACCAATCGAAACACTGCCATATATTCCTCCGCACCTCCCGCCGCAAACACTGACTTTTACTAGATAGATAGATAGATAGATAGATGAGGCAGTAAATCTACTCCAGATGTTACTCTGATTTTTAATAGATGAATTGAAGGTGTTGAACCTTATCCTCAAAATAGATTCAACACTTTAAATCACTTCTTTTAAATTTGGACTAAAATCATGGGCTGATGATTAACGCCCCACTACTGGTTAGTTCTCACTTAAAAATAGCCTTAGTCTTTTCTCCTTTCGAGAATTTCAGTTGGTATTTCTTTTAATATTAGTTCCTAAGGAGGTTTGCGGAAGATCTGAAGGAAGAAGTTCAAGAAGAGACCCAAAGGAATACCAGAGGGGACAGAAACCCCAAGCGCTGGATGGTACCAAAAGAGACCACACCAGAAGGTGACGAGGATGCTTCCGGAGGTGATACAGACAGTAACCCCAACAGAAAAGACAGAGAAAATGCAGAAAATGATATTGGTCTGGAGAGCGGAGAGGAAGAAGAAGAAGAAGAAACGGACAAAGAGGGGACTGAGGAGGGCAAGACGTCGGATATTGAATGAAATACCTCAGGTGCATTACTCTCAACGTTAACGGGCTGAACAGTGGGGGGAAGAGGAAGAGAGTGTTTAATTATCTAAGAAAAAGAAAAGCCAATGTTGTGGCGATCCAAGAAACCCATGTCAAAAACAATGAGACGCATTTATTACAGAAAGAATCTCTGGGCGAATTGTTTGAGGCCTCCGCAAAGGAAAAAAAAAAGGGTTGCCCTCTATATAGATAAGATATGGCAACCAAAATTAGAATTTAAAGATGCTGAGGGCAGATATATTGGAGTTAAAATTCAATACGGTAACCAATCTTGGCTGATTTGTAATATATATGCTCCGAATGATAGCAAAACCAACTTCTTTAAGACTATAGAGGAAAAATTGCTAGATGTTGAATATGATAGTTTAATGGTAATGGGGGATTTGAACGGGGTGATGGACGCACACTTAGATAGGAGTTATCAGAGAAAGGGAAGGTCGAGAGTGCATGGCAGGTTGCCCAAATCTTTTTTTGAGTTGGAAAAAAATACAGGAATTATAGATGTGTAAATCGTGGGTCACGAATTGATTATATTTTGTGT